>RJWH01009479.1:0-22375 GCA_004363575.1 Solenodon paradoxus | reverse complement strand
TCACACTAGAAATCAACTAAAAGAGGAAGGAGATGGAAACTGCAAAAGAGTGGAGAATAATACCATGTTATTGAGCAACCATTGAGTAAAGAAGGAAATAAAAGATGAAATAAAGAGATACCTGAAGCCAAATAAAAAGTAACAATGTCATATTAGAATCCTTGGAATGCAGCAAAAGCAGTAATAAGAGGGAAGTTTATAGCAATACAATCCTACCTCAGGAAGCATGAATAATTCAAAATAAAAACCCTAAGTCTTCACCTACATGAACTAGAAAAAGAAGAAAAAATAGAGCAGAAATCAATGAAATAGACACCAAAAAGACAATTCGAAAATGAATGAAGCCAAAAGTTAAGTTTAAAAAAAAGAATAAGCAAAATAGGCCACTAACCAATCTCCAAAAAAAGAGAAAACACAAATAAATAAAATCAGTACTGAAAGAGGAGTAACTCCAATAGATACAGCAGAAATATAGAGATATTAAGAGAATATATATATACAACTATATGACAACCAATTGTGTAACCTAGAAGAAATGGACACATACTTGGAAACACATAACATTTCTTGCTTCAATTGTTTTCAAAGCATTTGTCAAATTTGACAGTTTATAATTTGCATCTTTGTTTTTCATCTCTTACTAAAATGTTAGGAATTTTGGTCCCACTGTATCTGTAGATTTTGTTGAAAGAATGAGTACATGGAAAGAGTTTTGAATGCATATATAATGTCATTTATCAATCAAAAGAGTTTTGAGCATTCATTTCTTTCAACCCAACATATATGCAACTATTTTATCTTCATGTCTTTCCTTGAACTTTCTCTCATTCATTCAAGTCTCCCTAACTTGAACTATGCTGCTTCCACAACCAGCACTGTCCTTTACTTACTTTCACACTGTTGCATTTTACTCATCATTTAAGACCAAGTACAAAAGATCCTTTTGCAACCCTTTAAAATAGTATTTCAATCATAGGCATAAACGTTTTTCTTTGGCTATTAAGGTAGTGACATTATATTAAAATATTTGTTTCCCCAATGTTAACTTCTCCAGGAAGAGATAGATTTGTTTGTTTAAATATTTTTACATGATTGGTGCTTTATGCATACTGAATAAATAATAAATATTAAAAAAATAAACAATATAAAAATAAATTTGTGCTGGTAGATTTTAAGAACACTTTTTATTATCCTTATGATGTAATCATTTGAAGGGTCTTTGAGATAGTTTGAAATAGCTACCATATTACTCCTTTTAACTACTTAATAGTGTGGAATGACATAAATAGTGTGATTTTGAAGTTTATCATGGCACTGGGTCACTTGTTAAAAGGATATAGTTTAAGTAGAAGTTATTAACCATGGTGTTCAAAAAGCAGGAATGATGCTAACTGGATACAAGGACTTATTTATGTAATATAGCCTCTTTATCAAAAATCAAAGCAAAACAACCAAAAATCAAATAACTAACCCCTAAAAGAAATTGAGCCAAGGACCAGATTAGTAAATGTAGAAAAATCATAATGGCTATTTGTTATCCAGTTTCTTTTTTTCTTTCTTGTTTTCTAGCTACTATTTAAAGCAACTCTTGAATCCCAACTCAACCTTCATTTCCCCACAAAGACCAAATAGTTAAATCCTGATGTTTACATTCAGTTAAATTTATTGACCATTTCCTTTTCTGGTTTATGCTTTTTGTTTCTTGGTTAAGAAATCCTTTTGTACCTTCAAGTCATAAAATATTTACTGTATTTTCTTTTGATTAAAAATCCTTTCACAGAGGTATTAAACTCATAAAATTTGCTTTTGTGTATGTATATTGATTTTAGTTTGTCACTTATTATACAGAGAATCAATTATCTAGGAATATTTGACATTCTTTTTTATCCATGTCCTTAAAAGGCATTCTTTAACTTTTTATAACAAAGTGTCATTTTTTACTAGTAAATACACTGATCCAGATTTTAGAATATTTCTTTTATTTTTAGTTTGCTAAGATCCCCATCACTAACAAATAACTGATGTTATAGTTAAAAGCATGGACTTTATAATCAGTTTGTATTCAAATTCTGGCCCTGCTACTTGTAAGATATTGAACTTCTGTATACCACAGATTCCTCATTTGTTAAGGAAAATAAAAATATATCAGAGACTGATATGAGGATTGAATAAGTTTATAGATCTATAACAGAAATTTGAAATATCAGTCTTAATTATTACCTAATACTATTAATTTTTAATATAATTTTGTTTTTTCTTTAATGTGTTGTTTGGAGAAATTATAACACAACTTTTTCATTGCAAAACATCATTGTATTCATAGGTAACATGGTATAACTAAAATTACATTAGAATATTGTGTTATCTTATTTAATATTGATACATTGTAATTCATAAATCAGGTGACTTACAATGTTTTCTCTGTGCACTTTGATATTTTGGTTTCAGGTTTATATAGGATAATTTATGAGTTGAAGAAACATTTTTTCTGTTCTTACAAACTATCAATACAGGGGTTATTTGCTTCTGTTTTATTTTGGTATATGTATTTTTGCTACTAATTTGTTGTCTTTAAGTTTTATGTCTATTCTATTATGTTTCTTTTTTAACTTTTAAAATTATCTATTTTAAGATAAAGCAGAAAGAAGATAAAATGGCAGTAACAGCCCTCATTTATTAATAATCACCCTAAATGTAAATGGACAAGCTAACCTATCAAAAGATGCAAGTTGGTTAGATTGATTAAAAAACAAAATCTAACTATATGCTGCCTACAAGAAACTCACTTTGACTTTATAAAGTCAAACTCAAAGTGAAGGGTTGTAAAATAGTACTCTAAGTCAATGGAAAATTAAAAAAACAGTAACTTCTTTGTTTCTATCAGATAAAATAAACTTCTAGCCAAAATAGATAGTAAGAGACAAAGATAGAATTGCATAATAATGAAGGGATCAATATAGCAAGACTATGTAACACTTATTCATAGATATGCACCCAAATAGGAGCACCCAATTATACAAAGCAAATATCAGCAGACCTATAGGGAGACATTGATAGTAATACAATAATGATGGGAGACTTATTTTTTTATTTAAATTGCTTTTTATTTCACATTGCTATATGCTTATTGAAATATTGAATTTGTATCTCTGTGTGCATTTCACATTTATAGGGGACTTTAATACATCACTTGTCAATTGATAGATTATCCTGATAGAATACCAATAAGGAAACAGTGATCTTACATGACAAATGACATGAGATGAACATTGAGATATTTACAGAGTACTGTATCCCCAAACTATAGGATGCGCATTCTACTCAAGTGTATAAGAAACATTTTCAAGAACAGATAATAAAACAAGTTTTAATAAATTTGTATTTGAAATTATATCAAGCATTTTTTTGTATCACAATGATTCTGAATGAAATTAAAAGACAAAAGAAGAGAAGAAAATCACCACTGTATATATACTAAACAGCATGCTATTGAATAACTCTTGGGTTAATGAGAAAATCAAGGATAAATTAAAAAATACCTGGAAAAAAATATAAGCACAAATTATCAGTACATAGAGGATGAAGCAAAAACAGTACTAAAGGTATGTTTATAGCATAACACTCCTACTTCAGGATATAAGAAAAATCACAAATAAAAATATAAACATACACTTAAAAGAACTGTAAAAAGAATTTAAAAAGCCAAAAATCAGTAGAAGAAAGGAAATAACAAAAAATAAAGTAGATGTAATTGAAACAGAGATCTAAAATTCTATTCAAAAGATCAGTGAAGCCAAGAGATGGCTTGAAATAAAAAAACAAAATTGACACACTTTTAACCAAGCTTACAAACATAAGTATATCAAATAAAAATGACATAGGAGAAATTATAACAGAAATAAATATAAAGCATCATAAAGTGATATGATCATCTTTATGGCATCAAATTGAATAATCTAGAAAACTGAGTATGTTTTTAGAAACATACAATAGTTAAGAATAAATTAGGAAGAAATAGAAAAATGAACAGACTGATCACAAATGTGAAAGTAAAACAGTAATCAAAGTGCCTCCATATGATCCCCCCAAAAACAAAATAAAACAAAACAAAACCCTGGACCCAATGGCTTCACTAGTGAATTCTACTAGACTTTCAAAGAAGGAATAATTCCTATCCTTCTCAAACTGTTCTAAAGGATTGAAAATAATGGAACATTTCCAAACATATTTTATAAAGACAATATTACTGATTCCAAAACAAGAAAATGATCATCCCTTCCACACACACACACACACATCAAAACACACACACACACACACACACAATTCATCAATATATCTGATGAACATAGATGCAAAAATCCTCTACCAAACACTAACAAACAAAATTTAATAATTCATTAAAACAATCACACACCATGAACAAGTGAGTTATATTCCAGGGGTGCAAGAATGGTTCAACATCTATAATCTAGTAACATGATATACAATATCAATAAGAACAAAATTCATATGATCATCTCAAAAGATACATAAAAAGCTTTTGACAATATTCAACATCAATTTATGATAAAACTTCCAATAGAATAGGTATATAAGGAAATTGCCTCAACATGTAAAGGTCATATATGACAGACTCATATATTCAGTGGTGGAAACTGAAAGGTTTTCTTCTAAAATCCAGAACAACACAAAGATGTCCACTCATCACTATTATTCAATTTATTACTGGAAGTTCTAGTCAGAGTGATTAGACATGAAAAGGGCATAAACTTTATCCAGAATGGAAACACTGGAAAGAAAGAAAACACTGACTATAGATAAAATGATTATAGAAAATCTCAGACTCCAGTAAAAAAATTATTATAAGTTAATACATTAAAGTGGCAGGATATAAAATCAATATACAAAAATATGTTGTTGTTTCTACATGCAAATAACATGCTAGCAGTAGGATAATCAGGCAAACCATCCATTTATTATCATTTCAAAATGAATGAAATTCCTAGGAATAAATTTTGGCAAGTAAGTGAAAGACCTATAGGCAAAAAACTATAAGACAATTATTTAAGAAATAGAAGATGCAAATAAATACAGGCATTCTTACTCTTGAATGAACATAATTAAAATGGCCATATTGCCTAAATAAATTCAGTGCAACCATGATAAAATTCCAACAGTATTCCAACATTATTCTTCACAGAGAGAATAAAATCATAACATTTATTTGGAACTGCAAAAGATCCCAACTGGCTCAATGAAATACACTTGTTTTTTCCTTTAAGACAAATTCAAGCAAGCCACCACTGGTGTAGTGACTCTATTATATTGCCAATTCCCTGGCTTCCTACTATCTTTCCCTTCCACTAATTATGTGCTTTGTTTTATTTTCTTCATTCCTGTAATCTCATGATAGCAAGAGTGACTACTCCAGCTTCTCATGCAAATTCAAATCTTGGAAGGTTAAGAAATAAGGAAAAAATAACTGGTAGTGCCAAATAAAGAAAACAAATTATTTTCTTGTGTTCATTGTCCAGAACTGAGTTACAGTCACATAGGTCCCCTACATACAAGATATCATGAAAATGATTATTTTCACTTAAAAAAAAAGCCCAGGAAAATGTGTTTGAGGTGAATGGCAATATATATCAGACCTATATTGTACTGAAACAATATAATATTAAATCAGGCACAATTCCATTTCTTATGGAAGATAAGAAGGAAGGAAACTATTATGTGAAATTTTTAATATTGATAAATTGATTATAATAATCATGGAAATGTGTGATTAGAACACAGAAAGAGGAAGGGGAGACAACTCAACTTTCAAACTCAACTTTCAATTCAAATCACCTAACAGTTATTGTATTATTTTGGAAATGCAAATAAAGGTAAAGTCTCTCATATTGAGGAGTCTAATGGTCTGCTAGGGATGCCATGAAAAAATGCCATAACTGAGGTAGCTTAGATAACAAATTTATTTTCTCATGGTTCTGGAGACTGAAAATCCAGTATCAAGTGTAGGTAAGGTTGGTGTCTAGTGAAGTTTTTTCCCTTGGATTGCAGAGAGCTGTCTTGTTGCTTTGTGCTAATATGACCCTTTTTTGTGCATATGCAGAGAGAGACAGAGAGAGACAAAGAGAGAGATAGAGAAAACAAGCTCTTTGGTGTCTCCTTATAAGGATACTAACCCTACTGGATAAGGGCCTTACCTTATGGCTTCTTTAGACCTCAGTTACTGTCTTGGAAACCCTGTCTAGAAAGACACCCCTACTGGGAGTTAAAATTTCAGCATATGAATTTTGGAAGGACATATATATTAGTGTATAACTGGGAGCTTATATACTAGACTGGCATATCTTTTTGGCAGTTTCTGTCACCTTTCTGAGGCTGCATATGGCTTAGAAAAATAAAAAGTAGAATTATTAAAGATAAAATCAGGAGATATTCTTGTGGCTTAAGTAAATACAATAAAACTGTTAAGATGATGACTGAGTTCCTCCTATCTTTGGTCTCCTTGGTACCAGGTGCTCAAGGGCTTTTCCCATTTTCACAGTGTAGCTATGATATGGGCTCCAAGCATTGTGGCATACTCCACAGACTTAAGTATAAGAGAGATCACTGAGCAAACTGTTAAGCTGCTTTTAGCCCAATGTCTTGTAAAAATAAGCTTTGTTACAATTGTCAATAATCTGAAAGAAGAGCAAAATCTGTTTTTGCCCTCAACTATATTCTTCTCTCTTTTCAATTCATGCTGTCAGACATTCTACACATTCAAGTGGAATATATAATAAGTGTGAGACCAGAAAAAGAAATCAAGAGAGGAAAAATGACAGGGTGTTTATATCAGGTAAAGAGAAATGACCTTAATATGGACCTATTCTACAGCCTTCCTGTCTGTATATATACTGGATTCTTCAGTGTATATAACATTCAGAGGAGCCCAAGTCCAACTAAAATTATTGTTTTTATACGAGTAATAAGAGTTCAGGAATAAAATTCCTAGAAGAAAAGCATATTTGGGTTGATTCTGTGAAAAATTACTCTTTATATTCTAGTGAAGGCCAACAAGTAAGCATCACCAAAAAATTAAAATAGAGCAAGTCAAAATAATCAAAATACAAATTAAACTATAAAATCTTAACTTTTCCTCCCCAAACAGATCATGATACCACTAACAGACCTCACAAAGAAACATAAATACAACACACCTAATGCTGTTCTTGATTTTAAAAGGCAGAACATTAGCTTTCAAGTTTCTTCACAAAGAACAAGAAACTAGAGCTTCTCTTCGTAAGAAGAGAACATTTGTGCTGAAATTGGTCTGTAGATAAGGAAAACTGATCAAAATGTTGAAAAGTGAAGGATTATTTTATAAAATAAGAAATATGGGTTATTCAATATACAAAGACTTAAATTTGTATGTCATATCTGGTAACTAGTCATTCTGTTTCCACTACAGAACAATATAAAAGTAAGCAAAATAAAAAAATGAAAGTACAAATATATTAGATGCTTACTATATGATAGGCATTGTTACGTACTATATGCACATTACCTAATTTATTCTTCATAATAAACCCACAATTTAAATATTGTAATATCTTTAACAAATGTGGAAATTAAGGTTGAGAGAAGTTAAAAACTTGTAGGATGTTACAAATAACACAAGAAATGGAGTCAGGATCAGAACAATGCAGACTGAAGGAAAGTACTCTAGGCAGAATACAAATTTTTAAAGTCTCAAGGTCAGGATATTTTGTTGTTCTTATTTATTTTAAAGAAAATCATTGTGGCTAATGTTTAATAATGAGCCTGATGAAGTAGGCAAGACTATAAAACAAAGCCCTTCATTTAATTCCAAGTAAAGAATTTAATTTCTTATCTGAATGGCATTAGGAGACTTTATGAAGGAGAAAGACCCAGTTTAATATTTTCAGACCACTTTGCTATTGTGAATTGGGTAGATTGCAATTACTAAGTCAGCAGTGTATTCAATTTAGATATCTACTGCAATGTGCATTTAGTCTAGTGGTGGAGATGAAGAGTCTTGTGCAGATTCAAGATACATTCAATATACATTCTTAGATAGTATTTATGGAATTTGATAATGAGTAGTTGTGGGTTAGTAGTAGAGAGACTGAAAAAATTATCAAGGTTAACTACTAGAGTATCTGAGTTCCTGAATGTGTTATTTAAAGATATGTGTTAGACTGGAAGATAAAGTCATTGAGAGGTATAGGTGGAGAAATCATGTGGGTAGTTGAGTAAGTAGAGTTGGAACCTAAAAGATAATTTTGTGTTGGTGATACATATTAAAGGAAGTTGATATATAAATACTCTTAAAATCTTAGGAGTTGTTAAGATTTCCTAGGAATGGAAGAGAATATAGACTGAGGACTGGGCTACAAACAAGTTCTTAGCAGTCCCAGTATTTAGATATATGGAGTAGGAAGTGTAGGCAAAGGAGTTACAAAGGGAAAATAAGAAGAGTAGGAGGAAAATAGATTATGAAGTTAAGGAAGCCAAGTAAAGAAAGAAAATCCAACTCCTTTGAAAAGCCAATAAAATAAGATTCTTGCAAAGCAGTAGGTAAGTTTGACCTTTGTGAGAATAATTCAAATGTGGTAATAGGAATAAAAACCAGATTGGAGGAAGTTGAAGAGTGAACTGAGTTCTATTAGCAGCAAAATTTATAGTTAGGCTGTCCTTATTAAAAACTCCAGTGGAAAACACCTACGTATTCTAATAGAATAGCAAAAATAATTTAAATGTACAAGTGAACTCACGAATAAGTAAGAGTAATCCTTAGGGGTCAAAAAAGAAGAGGACTTGTAAACTAGAGTTGTAGGTGGTTGCTGATATGATGACTGACCTGAGGAAATTTACTGACTTTGGTAATTAATTTTTAATGAACACAGCAGAGAAGGAAGAAAAATATCTGCATTCACACAGATGCAAGTGTCATGAGAGTATACATAAAGCTAGACTTCAATTCTATCATTTATATGATGGTGGAGTTGAAAAAATATAAGAAGATAAGGAAGATAGAGGACATATTGTGCCCTGACCTTGCCTCTGAGTAGAAAACAACAGAAATACCTGCCTCAAGAACTGATAACCACAGAAGCCTACCCTAATATTACTTCAGATTAGAATTTGTATCATTTTTATGATCTGAGAAATCTATAGCTGAGGAAAAAAATGAAGTAGTTTGATAGCAATTTGATAGCACTCTTGGATGTTAGGAAAACTTAAGCGTGTATCATCTTAAACTGACTGTAACTTCAATCCAGCCTCAGCGAATTGCTTCAGATAAAGCTTCAATAGAATATTAATGAAAATTTAAAATTACAAAATACTTGAGAAATATATCACTATGACTGTCAGTAGAAAAATCCTCGTTAAGCTCCTCAGATAATGTGTAAATGACAGGTTTTTAAGAAAAGGAACCTGATATAATAAAAAGACAAGGAAGATTAGAAAATGCAAAAAATAAAAATAAAAATAAAGACAGACACCAGGGAATGTCATAGTAAAACTAACAAAAGCCAATGATAAAGAAAATCTACTAAGGGCTGTAAGAGAAAAGTCAAACATAGCTTACAAATTTACACCCATCAAGCTGTCATCACACTTATAAGCAGAAACCCTACAGATCAGGAGAAAGTTTAACAATGTATCAAAACACTAAAAGAGAATAGCATCTAACAATATCCTACACTGCAAAATTTTATTTCAACTATGATGGAGAAATCGAGGTCTTCAGTGATATAAGGTAATGGATTTTTCCAACACCAAGACTGCCTTCCAACAAATGTTGAAGGAGTAGTATAATAGGGAAAACAATATAAAGAACCACCAAACCCTGAAGATAGTAACAAAGAAAAATAGAATCAGAAGCAAAGAAAACACTGTTAGAAGAGAACAACGCTAAAGGGGAATGAAAAACACGGGAGATAAAACATTATCCCAGAAAAGACTATAGTATATGGGTAAAGTTAGAGAAAAACTCAAGTTAGCCACAAAACTTAATCTTTTGGAAATACATAGCTGATAAGTTAAAGAAACAAACTGAAACATCAATATGTTGTGAAGGAGAAGGCATTAGAAACAAATGAGAAAATAGGTAACAGAGATATAAAACTAGTAGAAAAAAAGTGCTCGAATGACAGCAACAAAGTCCTAGATATCAGTAATGACTATAAATGTGAATGGAATAAACTCACCAATCAAAAGACACAGAGTAATTGTATGGATCAAAAACCAGAACCATTAATGTTATGCCCACAGGAAACCCACATCATTTCCAAAGACAAACAGGTTTAAAGTAAAAGGATATGGAAAAAATCTATCTTGGGGATGAAAAGAATTAGGAACTGCAGTACAAATACTGACAACAGATTTCTACTCAAAAAGGGTAAATGAGGCAAAGATGGAGATACCACATCATGGTCAAAGGGTTGATATATCATGAAGAAATAACCATCATCAATATATATGAATCCAATGTTCTACCATGCAAATATGTAAAGCAAATACTAAGATCTAGAGATAAACATTTACGGAAAGACAATAATAGTAGGGGACTTTATTACTGCCACTTACTTCAATAAATAGATTAATCAGGCAGAATTTCAATAAAGGAATGAAGGTCTTAAATGAAGTAATATGTCATCTGGACCTAATAGACATATACAGAGCCTTTCTACTCCAATAAAAACTGTTCTACATTCTTCTCTGCACACATGGAACATTCTCCAGGATAGACCATATCTTGGGATAGAAAGCACATCTTAATAAATTTAGCAAGATTGAACTTATAGATGTTTTTTCTTTGATAACAAGGGTGTGAAACTAGAAATAAACCCAAAAGACAAAACTGAAAGAATTATAAATGCATGGAGATAAAACAACATACTTCTCAAAATATTCATGCATCAATGAGAAAATTAGAGAAGAAATTAATAATTACCTGGAAACAAAGGAAAATGAAGAGACGAGCTATCAGAACATGGGGGATGAGGCACAGGCAGTTCAAAGGGAAAGTTCGTAGTGATAAAAGAAAACATCAAACACCAAGAGATATCAAATATCTAACCACACCTAAAGGAACTAGAAAAAGAAGAAACGTAATAAAAACTCAGTGGGAAGAAGGAAATATTAAAACAAAAATAGAGTGGAAGTAAGTGAAATAGAAAAAAAGATGAAAAAAACCATTGAGAGAGCATTTTTTTTTTTTGGAAAAATTAAAGTTGATAGACTCACAAAGAAATAAAGAGAAAAGCCCTCTAGTAAGAATCAGAAATGAAGTATATTAAAATAGATATTTCAGAAATAAAATGGATCCTAAGAGATCTTATGAACATTTCTATGCCAAAATGTTTTTCCAATATTTGAGAAATGGGCAGATTTCTAGAATCATACAACCTATCAAAACTAATCCAAGAAGACATAAATAACTTGAACAGACAAATCACAAGCATAAAAATTGAAGCAGTAATCAAAAGCTCCCCCAAACAGATCCAGGACTGAATGACTTCAGTAGTGAATACTACCAAACATATAAAGAAAACCTAATAATAATCATCCTTAAACTCTTTCACAAAATTAAGAGGAAGGAAAACTCCCAAATATATTCTGCAAAGCTAAATGAAAGCTAAAATTATACTGACACCAAGATCAGGCAAGGACAGCACCAAAAAAGAATTACACACCAATATCACTGATATATATATATGTATATATATATGTATATGCAAAAATACTTGACAAAATTTTGGAAAACCAAATTCAGCAACACATTAAAAAAACTATGTATTGTGGAGAAGACTTCGGGTTGGCAACCCAATAGGAAGCACTTTAGAGTTGCTCCCAGACGCTGAAAAAAACTCCACCTTTCTCCTGAGACAAACATCAAGAAATGACTGCCACTTTATCTGGAGATGGAATGGCTGACGACTAACAGGGGGTGAGGGTGTCCAGTGTGGTTCTTAGCTAAGTCACAGATTTGGGATATAGATTAGGAGCCTCTGGACGTGCAGTGGTGTGGATCCAGGGAAGGAGGCTAGGGATTTTGGGACTGACTGCGGAGGTAGCAAGAAGTACACACATTGGGACTGAGATGCAGAGCCAGGGAAGGATGACTTGTCAGAGGGTGAAAGGAGAGCAAGTGCACCAGGAGTTACGCTAGAGCCCACATGGTGAAATTGCACTGGTCACCGCCATAACTGAAAATCAGCCAAAGAAATTCCCATTCTAAACCCCTCTCACAACCATTTCACACCAGAGCCTTGGGGTCCACCAAGTGGATATCCCACCCACCATATCCCCCCATTGGATACCAACCCCCTAGGATTACAGTGAGTAGACAGTCCCACATCAACCAAACCTCAGTGCTACCCACTAGTGCCACCATGTGGGTAGATACGAAACTGCAGCCTGATTGCCAATCCTGGGCAAGTCACACGCAAATGCCATTACTGCAGGAACCTGAACTCTCAGAAATATAAATAGATTGCCGAATAGAACAAAGGCTCGGGCACATATACATGAAATGATGGATCCAATAAAAAACCCAGGGGAAAATCTGAATACAGCAGATATATGTAAATTGCATGAAGATGAATTTAGAGTAAAAGTGATTAACATACTGATGGGAATCCAGAAATCAGTAGAGGCAGTAATGAGAATGTCAGTAAGCAAAGAGAAAAACTGAAATAATTCAAACAGGAAAGAGATATGTTTGAATTGAAGAATTCAATAGCAGGACTCAACAATAGGATAGATGAAGCTTCCAGTAGAATCAGCGGTCTGGAAGATAGGACAGAGGAACTCAATCAGGCAAACCAGCAAAAAGATAAAAAAAATTCAACAAAACAAAGACAGCATTTGAAACCATTGGGATAACATCAAAAGAAACAACATTCACATTATAAGGGTCCCAGAAGAAGAGAAAGAAAAAGGGACAGAAACGAAACCATATTTGAGGAAATAATAGATAAGAACTTCCTCAATATGAAGAATGAATAAAGCCTCCAGATCCAGGAAGCTCAGAGAATTCCCAATTAAAGAAACCAAAACAGAAATACACCTAGGCACATTGTCATAAAAATGTCAAATATGCAATATAAAGAAAGAATATTAAAAGCAGCTAGAGAAAAATGTGTCACATGCGGATGAACCCCCATAAGAGTGTCAGCGAACTTCTCAAGTGAAACTCTACTGGCCAGAAGGGAATGGCATAATATATTGAAAGTGCTGAAAGGAAAGAATTTTCAACCTAGGATACTGTACCTGGCAAGATTATCATTCAGAACTGAAGGAATGGCAAAAACCTTTTCTGACAAGCAAAAGTTAAAGGAATCATTACCACAAAAGCAGCTTTGCAAAAAATATTAAAGGATGTGCTATAAAGTGTAAAGAAACCCCAGAGAAAAACATTAGGACAGCAATTATTAAAAGTGGAGAGGAAGAGACATGAACAAAAATGTGGATAGTTAGAATGAGTGGAAGACTAATACGCTTTCAAATAAAATTAGGAAGTAAACATAGAACAGTGAATTCTAACTTCAGGATAACCTCAAAATACATCCTCAGGGGAAAAGTGAAGAAGAAAACAAAAGGTGAAATCACTAAAAAAAAATAATTGCATCCATCTGAACTAAGAAGAGAAAGAGAACAAAGGCATCATCTGGAGCAACATACAAAAGACAAATTATAAAATGTCACTAAGCAGCTGTATATCAGTAATCACCCTGAATGTTAATGAACTGAACTCACCAGTCAAAGGATGCAGAGTGACTGAATGTATTAAAAAGCATTACCCAACCTTCTCCTGCATTCAGAAAACACACCTTTTTCCAAAAGATAAACAAAGACACAAAATTAATGGCTGGAAGACAATCATATAGTCGAATGGCAAACACAAAAGGGCTGAAACAGCTAGACTCATACCAGATAAAACAGACTTCCATCTAAAAAAGCACAACGAAGGATGGAGATGGACACTATATAATGATTAAAGGATCAATCCAGCAGAAAGATGTAATAGTTAATAACAATATTCACAAATGAAGGAGCATCAAAATATATGAAGCAAGCATTGTTAGATCTGATGAGAAACACTGACAGCAACACAATAATTGTGGGAGAATTCAGCGCCCCACTTACAACAATGGACGGATTGACCAGGTAGAATATTAACAGGGAAACAGCCACTTTAAATGACCATCTGAAACTGACAGGTCTAATAGACATATACCAAATACTTCACCCAATGACTACAGATTTCACTTTTTTCAAGCATGCATGGAACATTCTCTAGGATAGATCATATGTCAGGATACAAAGCATCTCAACAAATTTACAAAGATTGAAGTCATAACAAGTATCTCTATTGGAAATCAACCACAAAAAGAAAGCTGAAAGACCCCAAACCAATTGGAAACTCAACAATATGCTCCTAGAGGACTGTTGGGTAAAAGAGGAAATTAAAAAATACTGAGAGACAAATGAGAATGAGGATACGTGCTATGAGAATCTATAGGATGCAGCAAAAGTATTACTAAGGGGAAAGTTCATTGCAATCCTGGCCTATTTCAAGAAACAAGAAAAAATGCAAATAACTTAACTCTGCACTTAAAACAATAGAGAAAGAAGATCAATTAAAGCCTAAAATCAGTAGAAGAAAGGAAATAATCAAAATTTGAGCAGAAATGAATGAAATAGAAAACAAAAAGACAATCCAGAAATATCAATGAACCCAAAAGTTTGTTCTTTGAAAAAATAAACAAAATTGACCAGCCATTGGCTAGACTCACAAAGAAAAAAAAGAGAGAAAACTCTCATAATTAGAATCATAAGTGAAAGGGGAGAAGATATATCAGATACCACAGAAATTCAAAACCTCATAAGGGACTACTGTGAATAACACTATGCCAACAAAATGGACAACGTTGAGGACATGGACAGATTTCTGAAAAAGTATAGTCTATCAGGACTGAACCCAGAAGAACAGGAAAACCTGAACAGAAAATCACAAGCAAAGAAATTGAGAAATAATCAAAAGTCCCCCCCAAAATAAAAACCCAGGACCAGATGGCTTCTCCAATGAATTCTACCAAACCTTCAGAGAAGATTTAACACCTATTCTTCTCAAGTTCTTCCAAAATATTGAAAAACAGGCAACTTTCCCAAATATTTTTTTAAAGGAAAGGTATAGGCAGAAATGAAAGTGAGTAGGCAAACAGAAAGGAAGGAAGAGAGAAGAGGAGGAAGAGCTTTATTTATTTCATTTAGTTGTTTACATTTGTTTTTTCCCCTGGTCCCTGGTCTTGAACCCTGGACCTTAGGATGTATGTGGGACTATTCTGAGGTGTACTAGACCACTAGGCCACCAGGGCACACCCCAAATACTTTTTATGAGTCTTAACATTACACTGATACCAAAAGCTGACAGAGAAGTCAACAATAAAGAAATTGCAGATCATTATCTCTAACGAAAATAGATGTACAAATTCTCAAAAAAATATTAGAAAACCAAATTCAACAATGCATCAAAAAGATCACCCATCATGACCAAGAGGTATTCATCCCAGGGATGCAAGGGTGGTTCAACATATGAAAATTTATTAATGCCATACACCATATCAACAAGAGCAAACAGAAAAACCACATTATCATATCAATAGATGCAGGGAAAGCTTTTGACAGGATCCAGCACCCATTTATGAGAAAACCATCTATAAAATGGGAATAGAAGTTAAATACCTCAACATGATAAAGTCCATAAAAGAAAATACACAGCCAAATCATAGTCAATGAGGAAAAATTGAAAGCATTTCCTCTTAGGCCAGGAACAAAGCAAGGCTGTCCACTCTCACTATTGCTATTCAACATTTTACTGGAGGTCTTAGTCAAAGCAATTAGCAAAAAAGGAAATAAAAGGAATTCAAATTGGAAAGAAGGAAGCAAAACTCTGATAATTTGCAGATGATAGGATTATATATATGTATATGTATGTACATATATATATACATATATATATATATATATATATATATATAAAATCCCCAAATCTCTACCAAAAACCTTTCAGAACTCATCAATGAATACAGTAAAGTGGCAGGCTGCAAAATCAATGCACAAAAATCTGTTGCATTTTTATGCTCAAACAACATGCAAGAAGAAAATGAAATTATAAAAATCACACTATTTAAAATAGAAGTTAAATGAAATACCTGGGCATATACCTAATGAAGTAAAAGATCTATACAACAAGAAGTCCTTCTAAAAAGAAATAAAGGATGATACAAAGAAAAGGAAAGACATCCTCTGCTTGTGGCTGGAAAGAATAAATATTGTTAAAATGGCCATCTTACCCAAAGCAATATACAGGTTTAATGTAATCTCCATTAAAATCCCATTGGCTTTTTTCAAGGAAATGGAACAAAAAAATCTTAAAATTTGCATCAAACACCAAAAGACCACAAATGTCAAAGCAGTGATTAGAAAGAATCACACTTCCAGACTTTGAACTATATTACAAAGCAACAGTGATCCAAACGGTATGGTACTGGAAAAATAATAGAGGAAGAGATCAGTGGAATAGAACCGAATCACCACAAACTGATATGCTCACATACAGTCAGTTAATCTATGATGGAGCCAAAAGCATATGATGAAAGAAGGAAAGTCTCTTCAACAAATGTGTTGGGAAACCCGGATAGCCACATGCAGAAGAATGAAGCTAGATTCTCTAAAAGCATTCACAAAAATTAACTCATAATGTACTAGAGACTTGGACGTAAGACCAGAAACCATTAAGCCCTTAGAAGACAACATAGGAAAGACTTTCCATGACATTAGTCATAGAGAAGCCTTTGGGGACTGAATTCTACCATCAAGGGAAACAAAGAAAAATAAACAACTGGGAATACATAAAACTAAGGAGCTTCTTCACAACAAAATATAACATTACCCAAACCAAAAGGAAACTTACTCACTGGGAGAAGATACTTGCATTTGATATTTGTGGCGAAGGCTTAATATCTAAAATACACAAAGAACGCATAAAACTCAACAATACAGGAGCAGAAAATCCAACCAAAAAGTGGTAGGAGGAATTGGAGAGACATTTTTCTGAAGAGAATATACAGATGAACAACAGGCATATGAAATTATGTTCCTACTCTCTGGCTATCAGGGAAATGCAAATTAAAACAACAATGAGCTATCACTTTACACTTCAAAGACTGGCTATTATCCAAAATCTAGAAACAACAAATGCTGGTTAGGATGTGGAGAAAAGGGAACATTTTTGCACTTTGGTGGAAGTGCAAATTGGTGTAACCCCTATGGAAAACAGTTTAGAGATTCATCAAAAAACTGAAGATGTAAATCTTATATGATCCCGCCATTCCACTTCTGGGCATTTACTCCCCAAAATACAAAATCATGCATCCCCATGTTTATCGAGGCCTTATCCACAGTAGCTAAGAACTGGAAATTACCTACGTGCCCAATATCAGGTGAATGGATAAAGAAGATGTGGTACATCTATACAATGGAATACTACACAGCCCTTAGAAGAGATGAATCCTGTCATTTGAATCAATGTGGATGGAACTAGAGTGGATTATGCTAAGTGAAACAAATCACAAGAAGAAAGATAGATACCAGATGTCCTCACTCATAGGTGGAATGTGAATAGACAAAACAAAGGAACAGGTGAAACAAAACTAACCCTGAAACATTTGTAACAGAACTGAGGTTTCCAAAAGGAAATGGGGAAGGTGGGGGGGAAATGGGGAAGGAACAGATGAAACAAAACTAACCCTGAAACATTTGTAACAGAACTGAGGTTACCAAAAGGAAATGGGGAAGGTGGGGGCAAATGATGGTGAAGCCCGCTGTACAATGGTGAAGAACTCTTGGCAATTGGTGGAGAGCATCATGTGTTGAAATATATGTAAGAAATGGGGAAACTATAAACAGGAAATTAATGTGTAGAATAATTACTATTAATATATATACATATATATGTATATATATACTTATACAGCATAACCAAGTGGGATTTATTCCAGGGAAAGGATGATTCATCATATGCAAATCAATTGATGTAACATACCATATCAACAAAGGGAAATACAAAGGGAAAAATAATCACATGATCATATCGATAGACACAGAAAGTAACAATATTAAACACTTATTCATGATAAAAACTCTTGCCAAAAATGGGAATAGAAGGTATATACCTCAACATAATGAAACAATATATGACAAATCTTCAGCTAACCTCAGACTCAGTGTTAAAAAACTGAAAAAATTTTTCCTCTAATATTTGAAACCAGACAATGATCAATATTCTCACCACTATTATTCAAATTCTTTTGGGAGATCTGGTCAGAGCAATAAGAAAAGCAAAGGACATTAAAGGAATCCAAACCGGAAAAGAAGAATCACTTATTATTTGTAGATGATGTGACAATATACATAGAAACTCCTAAGACTACCAAAAACTGTTAGAAACGATAAATAAGTATAGCAAGTCACAGAATATAAAATCAATGCAGAAAAATCAATTTCTGTATGGAAAATTGAAAGAGAATTCAAGAAAGATATACCATTCACAATGGCATGAGAAAAGATAAAATACCTGGGAATACATTTAATAAAGTAGTTGAAAGACTTACACATTGAAAACTATAAGATACTGAAAAAAGAAATAGCAGAAGACACATGATGGAAGAATATTTCATGCTCATAGATCAGAAGAATTAGCATAGTTAAAATGGCCATCTTACCCAAAGCAGTATTCAGTTTGTATTAGTTTCATGGGGATTTTTCAAGCAAATTAAACAAAGAATACTAATGTTTGTATGAAATCAAGAAAGACCCTGAATAGTCAAATCTAGCCTCAGAAAAAAGAACAAAGGAGAAATCATACTCTTTGACTTGAAACTAGGCTACAGATATATCATCATCAAAACAGTATGGCATTGGAACAAAGACAGACAGACCAGATGAATAAAACTGAGAGTACAGAAATAAAACACCACCTATTTGGGCAGTTAATCTGTGACAAAGGAGAGCCAAGAACATGCAAGGAGGAAGTAAAGTCTATTAAAGGAATGGTGCTAGAAAATCAGACAGCTACCTTCAAAAAAATTAAACTAGGTTACATTTTAGCACCAAACACAAAAATTTACTCAAAGTGAATCAAAGATCTGAATATAATACATTAAATATAAAATACATAAGGAAAATACTCCATGACCTCAACATCAGAGATGTTTTTGGGAAATTGATAACTACTGTACAGGAAACTGAAGTAAAGCTAAACAATTGTGATTATACCAAACTAAAAAGTTTCTGTACATTGAAAATACCACCATTGCTAAAAAGAAATGCAACCCACTGAATGAGAGAAGGCATTTTTTACCACATATATCATATAAGAGCTTAATTTCCAAAATATAAAAAGAGATTGTGTACTTCAAAATGCAAAAGCAAACAGCTACTTGAAAACAAAAAAGCACTGGAGCTGAATAGACACCTCTCTAGGGAAAACACACAGATGGCCTAAAGACACATGAAAAATATTTTATATCACTCATTATCAGATAAATGCAAATAAAAAGTATAATTAGATATCACCTCATACTAGTGAGAATGAACTGTATCAAAAAGACTAGGAGCAACAAATTTTGGAGAGGGTATGGAGAAAAAGGAATCCTCCTAAACTGTTTTTAGGAAAGTAACTTAGTACATTCTCTTTGGAAAACAGTATGGAGATTCCTCAAAAAAAATTCAAGATCAACCTACAATTCAGTCCATCCATTGTACTTGTAGGCTTATATCCAGAGAATACAAAAACACTAACCAGGAAAATGTTTGTAGAAACTCAATTCACAATAACTAAGACATGGAGACAATCTATATGCTCATCAACAGATGACTAAATGAAGAAGCTTTTGTATATACACTCATGGAACTCTACGCAGTTGTTAAAAATATGAAATCATGTTCTTAGCAATAACACAAGTAAAATAAGTCAGGGAGAAAAAGAAGAACAAGAGGTTTTACTCATGTGTGGAATGTAAAGAAACAAGGAAAGAACAGACAGCTCAACAAAATTCACAGAATATAAGACTGTAGTTACCAGGGTGTGGGAGAGGGCAAGAGATAAGGGACAGAAGATGCTCAAGGTGTTGATAAAGGGAACTAGAGCTCTGGTGATAGGTGTGGTGTGAAATGTATTCAGACTGCGGTGTAAATGCAGTATTCTAAAAAGCATATAGCAATATAAACCAAAAATAACGAAACAAAAATACACAATAGAAGTTTTTAAATGAAAATTAATATAATTAAAATAAAAGTGGATGGAATAAATTATTATGCTAAAGTAAGTAAAAGACAAAGTCGTGGAAATTATCACATAGTAACTAAGAGATGATGACTAGGAAAAAAAGGTTAAGAACATAGAGGCTAGAATGAGAAAGATATTTCTCATTGGAATTCCAGAATAGGGTGGAAATAATATTTCAGAATTAATTTGCAGAAACTGAATGAGAATTTTCTTGGAAGTACAGAAAATTCCAACCAAGAAAAATGAATATATTGGAAAAGAAGCAAGGATGGAAATTATTGAGATAAGAATTCAGTTTAGAATCAGCCTTATGGCAAAAAAAGATGCTGCTCTTATTTCTTCACTTTAAACTATAATCAATAGAAAATTTAAGTTTCAACTAGGGCTTCTCTGATTATCACTCCAGGATGTCAGACTCTTATATACCTCTGAAGGTGGGTCAGTTGGATCTCGTGGAGATGGTGGGGCCAGGACAAGGGAGGTAGTGGGGCTGTTGGATCTACTTGCACACCAGGGAGGACAGTGCAGAAACTTATGCCTGAGGCCTTAGTAAACCCTACAGTGGAGGAGAAAAGGCTCAGAACAGAGACTGGGACAATGAAAGTACTGAAGCAGCAGTGCATGGAAATATAAAGTCTCCTTTTCACCATCCTGAAATAAGGAGGTTTGTTCTCCAGGACAAATTGTTGACCTACCTTATAGACCTGCAGTCCTGAGTAGGGGAGTAATTGCAAAGGCTGAGTGTACAGGATGAGATATGATCTGAGTTCACAGGCAGAGGGCCAGCATTGTGACTATGTTCTTGGTCCAACTACCCCATCATTATCTTCCTCCTTGCTGCCCATCCTGCTGTAATACTGGGAACCTGGCTCCCCTCTCACCCTGACATAGAAATGAGAAACCTAAAACTAAATCAATGCACCACTTACTAGGTAAAAAATACATTAATTTACTTTTGACCCAAATGCACAGAGGAACATCAAATAATATGAAGAAATCTGGAAATGAAAATGATAATGTTTCTTGTTTTGCTTCTAAGAGAAGTAACTAATCCTTGTCTGCTAAAGGGATGTCATGGAGGTAATCCCATAGCATGGTGATGATACTGAAGAATGCCTGTACCTCAGAAACCAACATAGACCATATTGGAAAGAACTGGACATTGGCATGGAATGTGATGTCCAGATATGTAGCAGATATGGCCATCAGGACTGAGATAGCAAGATGGCCAAGAAGTCAGCAAATATAAGTCAATGAGCTCCAAAATAATATTAATGAGCAACAGGTAGAAACTGAATCTTTAATTAAGAAAATAATGTGAAAAGTAGAATGGGATGGTTAGTAAATTTAAGGTATAGACAAATGTTGATTTATGATAATGTACACCTTAAATATATATTATTTTATGATGCAGTGTCCTTTAATAGAATTTTTAAAAAGAAGCTAATTAAGGATGTAGAGAATGAAATTAATGAAATCAAGAGTAATATAGAAAGCTATGGAAGCAGAACAGGTGAAATGGAAGAATGGATTAGTGATCTGGAAGATAGAAAGATATAAATGAATCAAGTGGAAGAAGGAAGATAGAAAGATATAAATGAATCAAGTGGAAGAAGAAAAGGAAATTGAATAGATAATGAAGAAACATGAGGAGAGCTATCTGACTCCTTAGGAAAGGTAACCTAAGAACAATGTGTGTCTTAGAGAATGAAGAGAGAGAACAAAAGAGTTCATTCAAGGAGAGAATAGCTGAAAACTTCTCAAACCTGGTGAAGGAACTGAGTACATAAATCAATGAAGTCACAGAACTCCTGGTTATATAAAGGCAAAAAGACCCACACAAAGACATAATAGTGAATTGTCAGAAATCCAAGACACAGAATATTAAAGATGATCAGGTTAAAGTAACAGTAGCATATAAAAGTACGCCCATCAGACTAGCATCAAACTTCTCAGTAGAAACACAACAGACTACAAGAGAGTGGGATAATAAATTCA
>RJWH01009478.1:0-22367 GCA_004363575.1 Solenodon paradoxus | reverse complement strand
AAAATTATTTGCTGATAGCCACCTGGTATAGAATGGTAGTATTTTTTTCTTGCAACTCTGTTTTTCAATCCCATCCCTCTTTCTTGGCAAAGCAGTATAGTCTATTAGTTAGGGGTAGAGACATTAGAGCCAGACTCTGGGATCAGATCTGTGCTTTACCACTTAGTAGGTCTGTGATTTTGAGTAAGTGGCTTTATCTGTTTCAGCTTCAGTTTCCTCTTGTATAAAATGTAGAGGATTAATAAAACTGTTATGGCAAAGCTTCCAGATAGCAAGAAGACTGACAGCCTGGCACTCACAGGTAGAGAAAAGGCACTTTATTGCAAGCACCGGTGCTGGCCCGGGGGTATTGTTACCCAAAGCTGAGCAAAGAGGGGTCTAGGGGAGCTCCTTTTATACTCTAAGGTAAAAATTCATCTCCTTGGCTGTGTGGTTTCTACTGGCAACTCTTATCAGTTATGTACAGCTGTAAAGTAATGAGGTGATGCTTGTTTGCCCTTGGTCACGTAAACAGGACATAGCTGCAGCCTCCATAGTACTGTGGAAAATTCCTGGCAGACTAACTTTTGCATTGGGATCAGGGAAAAAGTCTTCTACCACAGGTGTATGCACATTAAAACACTTAGAGCAGCACCTAGCATATAGTAGAATTTGGTGTTAGGTTTATTTGCATGGTTTTCTGTGTACCTGTTGTTGATTTGTCTGTCCATATTCCATCATAATTCTTTTTTCCCACGCAGTCAACCATGTCAGATAATCTATTAATTTCATTTTCCCAGCAGCCAGCTCCCTCTCCCAGAACTCATCAAACTCCTCCACTCTGGATCCTCCACCCAGGCTTCTGCATCACAGCCATCCTAGCATACCCACCTGCCACTCTCTTCCCTTGGATATCTGGCTTCTGGAGTCTAGTCCTCTTTTTTTTTGGTTTACTACTTTGTTTTGGTCCAGCATATTAGCAGCTTCCAGATTCCAGAACCGCCACTTTGAACTCTTCTTTGACCTTCCTTGAACTGCACAACCTAAAAAGTATTCACCTCCCTTTAATTCTTCCAGTGTATCCTCTTGCTACCTTTACTTCTACTGCCTCTTGTTGCCTCAATTTTCTTGCCTCCAAGAAATTTCCAACCCTCCCTTCTATATATTATTCTCAAGCTATAAACATGGGCTCTACAAACATTTCTCTTAAAACAACAAAAGAAAACCTCTTCTTGACTCAGCTACTATCCTTTCCCCTATTCTTTGACTAAAAACTTACAGAAAACAAAGGTTGATGCTCCACTTTTCTGAACCATCTGTACTGGATTCTGTCCCTCCAGGCCATCAGAGATGCTGCTTCCAAGGTCCCTGGTGTCTTTCGTGCTCTTCAGTCTCCTGCTTGGACATGAGGAGGAAACTCCCCAAAATATTTTTCTTTTATATCTTCATTCAAAAGCAGAATGATTGAAAATTGAAGGTAACTCCATTAATTCCTCTTTAAGAGGAATTTAAAAAGAAATTTATTTTTATTTTTTCAAATTCAGATAACGACTACAAATAAGCCATAATGTATGTTCTGGTCCAGATTTTTAGGGCAGGCCTGATGGAATAGTAGCTGAGCACAGTCCACATACATCCCAAAGATCTGGGTTGGAACCACCAACATGAACAACTAAATAAAAGGCTTCTTTTAAAAAAAGATTTTTCAGGTAGATGCTTTAGGGAATAGAATAAATCTTTTATAATTCTCATCAGTTATTTTATACAAACAGAAAAGGATTCTTCAGTATTCAAATGGCATTTTAGGAGTTTTGCCTCAGTATTTTAAAAGATTCACCCTTAATTCACTTTACATTATTAATTTGCTTAGCAAGTCCTTTGAGTATAGATAATACAAAGGAAAATGCTCCTTTATATCACCCTAGGGAATGCAAATTGCAAATTAATAGAAGGTAGAGGGTTGTTCAAGTTTTTTAGCATTGCTCAACTCCTACGGGAACAAATTAAGTTTTTTTAATAAAAGGTGCAGACAAAAATGATGACCAGCAGAGACAGGCAGACAGGAAAAGAAAGAAGAGGAAGAAACAATTTATATTTATGTAGTTTCTTATCTTGGTTTTCATCCAGGCCCCAGGTCTTAAACTTGGGTCCCTGGGATATGTGGCTTGCCAAAGGTAGCTGACTAATCTGCTACTCCACCAGAGCACACCAAATTAGTTTTGTTTTGTTTCTTATAGGAAACATACAGGCAGGAATGAAGGAAAGCAGGCAGGCAGGGAGAGGAGAAAGAAGTGTTTTAATTATTTTATTTAGTTGTTCATCTTGGTTGTTTCCCTAGGTCCAGGTCTTGAACGAGTGACCTTGGGTGGTATGTATGCGGACTATATTGGTGAACTAAACCACTAGGCCACCAGGTGCACCAAATTTATTTTTTTTATTTTTTTTTTTGAGATTTCTTGGTCTAAGTGATGCGGGGGCTCTGGAGTCCAGTGGCGAACGGTTCCAAGAAAGAATTCTTGAGCATTAGAGTACAGTGTTACAAGTTTATTAGAGAAAATGGAGGAGAAAGAAAGCTGGGCAGGAAGCGCTGCCCTGCAGACTGGAGGCCTGGTTGGATTTGTACTCTTGGGAAGCAGGTTCTGGGCAGACCCCTTTCCAGTGTCTTCAATTAGCAGGAGAATAGAACTCACAAGAAGTTCAAAAGCAGAAGTAAGGGGATTTTTCCAGGAAGTTCTCCAGATCTGTGAAGTGGGTTCTGGTGTTCAAGCTCCTTGTTGTTTTGGGTAAAACATTAAATTGAAGATTACAGGAATCTTTCCAGAGGGAGATAAGCTTTGGCCTCTGGTGCTAAGCAAAGGGCCTATCTGGTGTGACTCAGATAGGCAGCATCCCATTCTGAACTCTCCCTCTATCATAAGGGCCTAGTCTTAATATCAATGGATTTACGCTAGGCATGCCCAGGTGGATTAGCGGTTAGGTCAATTGCTTTTGCTTCTGAAGGAGCAAGCCACATACCCTTAGGTTGTAGTCCTGGGGTGGGGGAGGGGGGTGGGGGGTGGAACGGGACAGTGTAAAGGACTAAATAAAAAAAATAAAATGCTTCTTCCTCTATTTCTTCCTACCTGCCTGCCTACTCGCCTTCATTCCTGCCTGCACCTTTTCTTACAAAAAAGTTTCTTCCTTCTCTCTCTTCCTGTGTGCTTCCCTGCTGCCTTCATTGCTGCCTGTACCTTTCCTTTAAAAAAGAGAAAAAGAAAAAGAAAACAGTGGGAATGCTTTAGAGAATTCTGCCTCTTCAACTTAGTCACGTAATGTTCTTTGAGGGGAGTTGTTTTTTAAATCACCATTTTTTTAGAAATAAATGTTTTCTTAGAAATAAATGTTTGGGAACAGGCAAATAATCAGTACAGTTACTATTCAACTTTATTATGATTTTTTTTTTTTATTTCTGAAAACAACTCATTTTTGTTCTTCTGCATACTAAAGAAAATTATTGCAATTTTCTTGGTTTTAAATTCAATCCAAAAAACGTCTCATGTCCTGATTTCAAGTAGACACATTCAGACAGGCTTCAGGTTGACAGAAGAAAAAGAGGACCATAGAGACAGCAGCACTTTTTCAGGTTCCCTGTTTAATTCATTCTAATTGATTTCCTGAGCGAAGGGTGAGAGGTAAGCCCCTACCTGTCTTCAAATAAAAGCACTTTGCATTGTCTTATCTTTTTAATGTATATTTAATGAGATAACTCCTATAGGTTTCTCATAAATTTACTTTATATGATGCCCCCTTTGAAATAAGTACTCTTTGAAGATGATTGGTTATAAAAGAATCACAGGCAGTTAACTGCCTGTGAAACCATATGGTTGAAGATCAATAAAGGTTTTCATTGAGAGTTTCACTTAAAAGATGTTTACACTGTTCTATGAAGGGTGGAAAAGCTTAAGGACTTTTCTGAGGTTTCACAGGAAGCTAAACCCGTGTATTTATTCATAATTGAATTTTGGTTATGTAAGGTTTTTCTGGGATCCGCGAGGAGAAAAAGTCAATTAGACCAAAAAGTCGAATAGCCAGGGCTTTATTGGAGTTTTGCATACCCGGGCGAAATTCCCAAGTCCGCAAAATGGGCCTGGGGAAGTCGCGGGCTGGGAAGTCGCGCTTGAACAAAGGGGAGCGGGCTCTTTAAGCAGAGGAATTTCGCGGGCTTCCTATGTGGCGATTGGGGATTGGCCCTGTGAATCCAGGTGTGGGGGTTGCATCCCTTATTCTGATGTCATCCACCTTTTTCCGGGGCTTGGCTGCCATTGTCCCGGGCATGGCCGCTGCTGCTTTTGTCCCTGGGCCAGCCTAACATGCCAACCTCTTTGATAGGATAAAGGGGTGGCGTGATCGTTCTGGCTACTTCCCGCTGACAGGTAGGGTATAGAGGGGCGGGGGTCAGAGGTTGGTGTTGTCTGGCCCGGTCTGGACAGGAAAGTAGGCCCTGGTCTGGAGCAGCACCTGGAGGAATCTCAGAAAGCATTAGTAACACACAGATTATCAGAACTGGCCCAACAATCGGGACCAAAGTGGAAAAAATCAGGGAGCACTACCATGGGGTCCCCATTTCTAAAGGGGTGTAGCCCTTTTTCAGCTTGTCTTTAAGATTTTGGAGAGTGTCAATGTTTTCCTCTACCAGGCCGTTTTAGTTTACGTAGAAGCAGCACTGTTCCTACAAGAACTTGATGGGCAAATGGGAACTCTTCAGCCCTATTATCACCAACACAGCTGTCAATCTATGTGGAAGAGATCTTTTACAGCAATGGGGAGCTTATGAAGCAATCGAACTCCAGCAGCAAAACGCAAACTAGAACTCATTGAGCAGCATGCTCAACAGGCCCAGCTCCATCAAGTTGACCTTGCTCTCCCGTGTCAATTATCAGCGTTTCCCACCATTCACTCTCCTACAGGAGTGCTAACTCAAAAGGAAAAAAAAAAATCACTGAATGGGCATTCTTACCCAACCAGCAAACAAAACAAACAAACACATAAAACAAATTGCAAACTTATCTTGAAAAGCTCAGTCTTGTGTTTTATGGTCGGCAAAGGTTGCGCCAGCCCAAAGCCTCTGACCCAGAGAAAATCATTCTGCCAGTAACCAAATTAGAAATCAATGAGGCTCTTCAAAATTGCCTGGATCAGCAAGCAGCTGCCGCCGACCATACAGGAATCAAAGATTCACAAGCCCCTGCAGAGAGGCACTGGGAGGGTGCTATTCATGCCCCCAAGGGATTTACATTAACCTGTCTGGTGATGATAAGGAAGGAATGGGACAACGGGAACCGTCCAGGCTACAGTTAAGTGGAGGGGTCCCTCGGAGGCAAGATGGGGTCCCGTCTACCCCCATTACTGAGATCTGGGAAGGAACTAGGGGTCCAGAAAAAAACAAAACGGTAAAACAGAGTAGGCAGCCCCCGTGTCCACGAGAAAAGAGATGGACTTACCCGCTACCTGCAACGTTACCCTGGGCTCGGTGAGGGTGGGGCGGTGTCAGTCATTCAGAAGCCCAAGGAGCTCCCACGTGGCCAGAGGCGAGTTCGCGCCTTGAGCTAATTCTCCTCGTGGAGGCGCCGAGGACGAGCTCTTAAGGGGACAAGCGTCTTTCCAGTGGCTGAGCTGCCGGCAGTCTGGGCAAGGCCGCCTTCGAGGCCGGGGTTGCTGCATTTGAAACAGGCCCCACGTGGGGTGCTCTTCGTTCCAGTTTTAGGCTTTGCCCACATCACTGCCGGCCGCAGGGCCGCCAGCATAGCCTGGGTCTGCAGGGCTACTTTTTGCTGTAAGCGCATCTGGCGAACAGCTTCAGCCTCTGCTTTCCGATTATTAAAAACCTTAAATGCCATATTCACCAGATCTCGGATGGGGGTTTGGGGACCATCCTCGGCCTTTTTCAGTTTTTTTCTTTACGGCTGTGGGTGATAGGGGGAGGGGGGAGGAGGAGGGGAGGTGGGGCCCCCTACAGAGTTAGAGGAGGTGGGGGAAAGCCCCAGAACAGAGGGTATGGAAGGTCCGCCAGGCTCCAAACTCGGGCAGTGGAGCGCCGACGGCAGGGTCTGGGCGGAAGCGCAAAGTCCAAAAGCCCTGAATGTGTGGGATCTCTGGCCATTTGCCATCCGTCTGCAAAATTTGTCTAAGTCCACTAGGGTAGCAAAATCAAAAGTGCCTTCCGCCAGCGCTTGCGATCGTCGGGCTGGTATCACGGGCCTGGCCGTAATAGACAGAAAAATCAGCCGCTTTTCGCTTAAGGCTGGGATCAATTGCAACCAGATTCTTTATCAGGCACCCTAAGGGTGTTTTAGGATCTGGTTTGGATTCTCGCCCTCCCATTTTGATCCCCACAGAGCAGCAGGTAGAGAAAGAGGCGTCCCTGTAACACTACCTGCTGTGCGGGTCAGAAGAATGGGAATCTGAGTGTAGGAACGTCTTCCTCTGCTCAGACCCCCGACGGAGAGCAGCCTCTCCAGAGAGGGTCCCCTGACGCAGCGCTGCGATTTTTCATGAGAGCAGTCTCTCGGTCAGTATTCAGGGGGCCCGGATTCAGAGAATAGGGATCAAAATTAGGGCAGTGGCACTTACCCTAGTTCATAGTTGGGTCGGGAGGAATGGCCAAGAGATCTCCTCGTGGAGCCTGAAGAGGAGCGGTCTTTAAACAGACATCAATTCCACCCGGGATTCGGAACCAAAATGTAAGGTTTTTCTGGGCTCCACGAGGAGAAAAAGTCAATTAGACCAAAAAGTCGAATAGCCAGGGCTTTATTGGGGTTTTGCACACCCGGGCGAAATTCCCAAGTCCGCAAAATGGGCCTGGGGAAGTCGCGGGCTGGGAAGTCGCGCTTGAACAAAGCGGGGCGGGCTCTTTAAGCAGAGGAATTTCGCGGGCTTCCTACGAGGCGATTGGGGATTGGCCCTGTGAATCCAGGTGTGGGGGTTGCATCCCTTATTCTGATGTCATCCACCTTTTTCCGGGGCTTGGCTGCCGTTTTCCCGGGCATGGCCGCTGCTGCTTTTGTCCCTGGGCCAGCCTAACAGGTTAGAGAAAGTTTTAGAGTCAACAACTAGAAAATTTCAAATGGCTGAGAGAAGATGGTAAGAAAATATGACGATCTTTTCATTTTTCTGTCCCTCTTTGCTGCAAAAGGAAAACATTCAATAAGCACAAATGAGATGTTTAGAAATAACTGTTTTAGGGGAGAGGAGTCTGCATTGACTCAACTGCCATCAGTCAATCAGTCACCAGTTAATTCTAGATCATTTCTTTGTGTTCTTTTCCTAGGCCAATTCCAAACGTTGAAAGCAAGATGAAACACCTATTCCTTTGCTATATTTAAAAGCAGTGGACTTCTTTTCCACAACTGGACTGTATTTTCTAAAGACACAGTTGTGGAACCTTAAGCACATTCATTGCTGAGCCAAATTGGAAAGTGTTGACTTGAGCCATAGTAAACTGAGGCAGGGAACAGGCACCAATTTATTTTGCTTGGGCATGGTGACAAGGAGTGGAACAGAGGAATTCAGTTTCAGATGTGCTGGTGAGCACAGAGTGAGACACCAAATACCAGTTCCAGGATCAGCAGGTGCCCTAACCTGGTTTTGGTCTCAACTGAGTGTAATGCAGTAAAGAAAACTCAGTCCTAAGAGATGCTAGTCACTACTCCCTTGGTCCAGATACCTAGTTCTCTTAGTCATCTCAGAAAGGAAATCTGGAAACACACTCTGATAGACAACAGAAGTTTTAATCAGAAAAAAAAGAACACGATTGTCAAGGAGAGTGAACATTCCTAAAAGAAGGGAAGAGTAGGCCATGTGCTAGCCCTCAGCTTTATATATGCTCATTATCAGGAACCATTTGCTTATTCTCATAAACCAATTGGCTACATTTTATTTATTTTTTTTCTTTTCAAAGGAAAGGGGCAGGCAGGAATGAAGGCAAGGAGAGGCAAAGAGAGGCAGGAAGGATGTGAGAGGAGAAGGAAGAAGCATTTCATTTATATAGTCTATTTCGTTGGTCATGCTGGTTTTCCCCACTGGCCCCAGAATGCCAACCCCAGTCCTTGGGATGTGTATGAACTGTGCCCAACTGCTACTCTCCTAGGGCTGGCCTAAATTTTCATTTTAAAGCAGGAAGAAACACACTGTTCTTCTTTCTCTGGTTTTGTTTCCTGTGGCTGATTACTTTCTGTTGTCTATCTGAAGCTATGCAACTATTTTATATGCTGTGGTGTCAGTTCTGGTATTTATCACTCCATTGTTACTGCATTTCTGTAGCCCCTATTCTGTCCCTATGAGTGGGACCAATTAGTGGGAAATGCAGTGTTAAAGCCATATTGCAGATTGAATGTTAAAGGGTTTCAGATAAGGAAGGAAGAAAGCAAGACTGGTCATTTAGCATAGAAAAGACTCAAATGAAATCTCTCCCAAGGATAAACTTGGATACCAATTTGTGACAGGCCTGTGCTGCTGTTAACCTCCAGATTTACCATCTAGCTCCTAACAGGTTAATGGTGATGACATGCACACTCTCATTAAGAAGATAACTTCAGTGCCCTGGTGGAGTGAGGGTTGATCACAGTCCACACACATCCCAAGGTCCCTGATTTGTGTCCCAGGCTCTTCTGGAACAACCAAGATGAACAACTAAATAAAATTCTTCCTCCTCTATCTTCCTGCCTGCTTGCCTGCCTCTGTTTGCCTTCATGTCTGCCTGCACTATTCCTTTAAATTGAATATATATATATATATATATATAAAAGATAACATTGGGAGGTTTCTCTGTTACAAGTATAAGATGTTCTGAAGCTGTTATTTTTAAATTCCTTTGGAACACAGAGGCTTTTGGCAAAGTAGAAGGCAGTTTTAGCTTCTAAGTGTAAGATCCAGTGCTCAGGAGCAAGAGACACGAGCAGTAGATGTAAAATCTACCTTTCGGAATGTCAGATGCTATCTCTACCTACATGCTCACCTCAGCTGGGTGTAGGGTGAAATAATTTTAAAACAAAGGGGAAGGAGTTCGGGGTTTAAAATGACAGACTGAGTGACTATATTTATTTCCCAACTCTCTAAATATCTATGTTTATCTTTTCTATGAGTTCAGCTTGATTTCCTTTTAACATATACCTAGAAATAGAATTGCTAGATCATATGGTAGCAGTATTGGGTTGGTTTTTTTTGTTTGTTTCTGAGGAAACCCCGTATTGTTTTCTAGTGTCTGTACCAACTTAGATCCCCAATAACAGTGCACGAGGATTCCCTTTTCCCTACATCCTTGCTAACAACTGTTACCTCTTATCTTTTGATTAATAGTCATTCTAACAGATGTGAAGTGCTAGTGTGGATTTGATTTGCATTTCCCTGATGATTAGTGATGCTTAACAACTGTTCATGTAGTTATTAGCTATTTGAGTATATTCTTTGGAAAAATATCTATTTGGGTACTTGATCCCTTTTTTTTTAAAAGGCAGCAAGAAGATGTGCCCGGGTGGATAAGTCAGCCTCTAGCTCTCACAAGCCACAATACATCCCAAGAACCTGAGATTGAGTTCCAGGGCCAGAAGGAATAACCAAGATGAACAAATAAATTTAAAAAAAAAAGATTTTTCCTCCTCTTTCTTCCTGCCTGCCTACTTGCCTTCATTTCTGCTTTCAGTTTTCCTTTAAAAAAAAAAAAATGGGGAAAGCAGGTAAGCAGCAGTAAGGAAGGAAGAGAGAGGAGGAAGGAACCAGTGCCCTTAGGCTTTATGTGTATTGTGTCCCAGGCATGAGCTTAATGACACCAGAGACCTACTTTTTTCAGTTGTTAATCAGATTGTGATTTTTCGCTAAAGACTTGGATGAGTTCCTTATATACTTTGGATATTAACCTTTTATCAGAAAGGTATATAAATGACAGAAAGTTTAATGATGTCAAAGTGTAGATGAGATATATTATGGAATGGGTGGTTTGAGGTAGGGAGGTTAAAGGAAAGGTAAGTCATTAATACCTTAGGAAATGTAGTGGCAGAATAATGACCTCTCAAAGATGTCTACTTCTTAATCCCAAATATCCGTGAGTAGGTTAGGTTACCTGGCAAAGGGGAATTAACTTGGAAGGTGGAAGTAAGTTTACTAATCAGCTGACTTTGAGATAGGGAGATTATCCAGGATCATGTGGGTAGACCCAGTATAATCACGGTTTCCTTATAAATGGAAGATGAAGGCAGAGAGAGGGAATCAGAGAGGAAGATGGCAGAATGAGAACACAGCCTGATGTGGCTGACTCTGAAGATGAAGAAAGATGAACCAAGGAAAGTCAATCTGGTAAAGAGGAAGAAACGGATTATCCTCTAGAACCTCCAGGAACAAATATAGTCTCGCCAATCCATTAATTTAGCCCAGAGGAACCCACTTCAGACCTCTGACCTCCAGAATTATAATAAGATCATAACTATGTGTTGTTTTAAACCAGCATAATTGTGGCAATTTTTTTATAGCAGCAATAGTCAATTAATATAGAAATAGTTGAAGAGGTGCAGCCTGGTAGAGTAGTGGGTGGATGCAATCCATATTCATCCCAAGGTCCAGGGTTTATACCCCGGGGCCAGCAGGAAAAGCCAAGATGAACAACTAAACAAAATGAATAAAAAGTGCTTTTCTCTCTTCCCGCCTGCTACCTCTGTTGCCTTCGCTCCTGCATAAATCTTTTCTTTAAAAAGAAAAACAGAAATAATTGAAGAAACAAAGAGAAAAGTTACTTATGTAAATGCTTATAGGAAATAGATGATAGGAATAAGTGGAAAAGGCAACGTATAAAACAATGGAAGCAACAAAGATCCATTGTTTATACTTTGCCTTTTTCACTTACAGACTGCCAAATGAGTGAATTCGCAATACTAGCCCATATGAAGACATTCAAATTCAACAAATAATGGTAGCTGTGGATAAAATATGGCCAGTAGGCTCACCCCGGTTGCTAAGGCACTAAGTCAGTGATTGGGGTGAAGACCTTTATGTAAAGCCCATGGACCCACATTTATGAACTGAGGCTAGGGAGAACAGCCAGAAATATAGTGCTTCCTTCTCTTCTTCCTTCCTTGAAAATGCGTTTTTTCCTTTCTCCCCCCACCCCACCCCAACACACACACACACACACACACACACACACACACGCACACGCACACGCACAGACGCAGTAGGCGTCTTCTCTGAAACTGACAAATGAAAATAGTGATTGGGTGGAAAGACACAGGAGGAAGGGAAGCAGGGAGCTGGGGAGATTATATAATTTATCATGTACCAAATCAGGAAGCAAAAAGATCACATAAAACATTCAATAAATCAGTGAATATTGATATAGGAATATTAGCTTAGGGAAGAGGTTGATGCAGGGTTCTTGAGGTTCAGTGGTGAATGGTTCAAGAAAGAAGTCTTGAGAAGATAAAGAGGTGCAGTTTAAAAGTTTATTAGAAGAAGAGAAAGAAATAGCACAGGATCAGATTCCAGTGAGCTAACTAGGAATTACTGCCCTGTTTGCTGAGATGTGGCCAGAGATTAGGCCTAACCTGGTCTAAGAAAAAGGCTGACAAATGTGTCTTGTGGAATAAGAAAGTAGTTCTTCAAAGACTAAACAAACCGTTGCTAGAGGTGATTTCAGGTGAGATAAGAATCAGGTTGGGAGGTACTCTGAAAATTTTCAGGAATTTGCTAAAAAGAGCCCGTGGTGCCTGTGTATTGAAGGAATTTTACGGACTCTTTTTTCTTTTGAGGCTGAATTTGCTTTATCCTGTCTGCTCCCATGTTGATTTGGAATCCTGCAGAAATGCTTAGAAGATTATAGAAACTTACATCTTATCCTAAATTCTGGCTCATTAGAGGTGAAAATCTAAAGAGATAAACACAGAAATACTCTGAGATTCAGGAAGCTGTTCCTGAGGAACCCTGTACACTACTGATAGGAATGTAAATTAGTACAGTCATTATAGAAAACAATGTAAACATTCTTCAAAAAATTTAAAATAGAGCTATTATATGATCTAACAATTCCACTTCTAGGTATATGTCCAAAGGAAATGAAACCTAGATGTGGAAGAGATATCTGCACTTTTAAGTTCATTGCAGCATTATGCATAATAGCTAAGATTTGGAAAAAACTTAATTGTTTACAGATGAAGGGATAAAGCCCATTGGTATATATTTCTAATAGAGTATTACTCTGTTGGAGAAAATATTTACAAAGCAGAAATAAGATAAGAGCTTAATCACCAAAACATATAAAGAGCTCACATACCTCAACAATAAAAAAGCAAATGACGCACTAAAAAATAGGCAAAATAACTGAATAGACACCTATCTAAAGAAGACCCAGAGATGGCCTACAGAGACCTGAAAAAATGTTCTACATTATTCATCATCAGAGAAATGCAAATAAAAATTATAATGAGATAGCACCTCACACCAGTGAGAATGGCCTATATATATATTAAAAAAAAAAACTTTACACTGCTGGTGGGAATGTAAATTGGTGCAACCTTTTTGAAAAACAGTATGGAAATTCCTCAAACAAATAAAGATGCATCTACCATTGGATCCAGCTGTTTCACTCTTGAAAATATACCCAGAGGATACAAAATCTCTAATGAGAAAAAAAAAAACATCTGATGGTCTTAGCAACACAGTTCACAATAGCCAAGACATGGAAACAATCTAAATGTCCATCATCGGATGACTGAATAAAGAAGCTGTCGTGTATATATAATCAATGGGATTCTACATAACTACTTTAAAAAATGATATTGTGCCCTTTTCACTACTCTGAATGGATTGAAAGGGATCATGTTAAGTGAAATAAATCAGAAAGAAAAAGAAAAATATAAATAGGATGGTTTCACTCATATATGGCATATAATAAAATGAAACAAATAAATAGATAAACTCCAGCAAAAACTCTTAGGACACAAGATGGTGACTACCAGGGGGATGGGAGGGAGGAGGGAAGGAAAGAGGGGAAAAGATCATGGCAAAGGACACTGGAACTCTGGGGGAGGGTGTGGTGTGAAATAGAATGATATACCATGTCAATATTCAAAAATGAATGTAGCAGCGCACCCTGGTGGAACAGTTAGGTCAATCTCCTCCAAAGGATGAAGGCAACATACCCCTAGGTTCAAATTCAGGGTCCGATGGGAAAGTGTGAACAACTAAAATGGAAATAAAATGAAATTCGTCTTCCTCCTCTCTCTTCCTGCCTGTTCCCCTGCTCACCTTCATTTCTGCCTGTACCTTTCCTTTGAAGAAGAAAAAAGAATGTACATTATGAACAAAAGATTAAATACATATGAATAATTTTTTTAAAGAATATTATTCAGCCTTTAAATAGAAGACAATCCTGTCATTTTCAACATGGATCAAACTACAGGAAATTATGCTAAGTAAAATAGGCCAGACACAGAAAGACAAATACTATGTGAGCTTATATATGGAATCTAAAATAGACAAAATCATAGAAGCAGAGAGAAGAATGATGATTGTGGGGCACAGGGGGTATGGGTGGAATATGGGATGATATTATTTGAACAATGTTTTAGCTATGCAAAAATAAGTCTGGAGATCTAATATATAGAATGGTAACCACAGTTAACAATAGTGAATTGTATACATAAAATTTGCTGACAGCAAATGTGTTCTCACCACTAAAAAAAAAAAAAAAACAGAAAATGGTAATTATGTTACCATAGTTGATGGTGATGAATATGTTAATTAGCTTAACACTGATGAAGAATAGTTGAATAGAGGAAGCAACTTTTCAATATCAAGCTCTTCTTTTAGGGCTAAATTTTTAGACATATGCTGGTGATGATGGTATGATTTTATTTTATTTTTTAAAGGTAAGAAAAAAAGTACAACTATTGGTATCAGAAGGGACAAAAACCCAAGGAATGTTGAATTTTTTAAATCCCAAGGCTGACTGGGAACTTTTTTAAGAGGAAGTATGAGACCACACAGTTCTGATGTGCATACAAATCCTTCCTCATTTAAAAGTTAATATACTGATATTTGCGAAATTGTGACTTTTAAAAATTAATTGTGGGCTTTTCACTAAGAATTCCTGAGGAAACTATCACTCTTGCAATAACTTTCTCTTTCCCTTCCAAATAAATATATAAATTCTGAACGTTGTATGTTATCTGCCCCTTAACTGCATTCCCAAGTGTTATCTTGGGTGGAGGGAAAAGGAGTGGAGTCAGAAATTTTTACTGCCCTGGTATGCCCAGGGAGAATGCTGTTCATCATCAGTGCCAAAATTAGAGGACTTCTGTGTAAGAAGACTCAAGTAGCAGTTTAAAGAATAAAGGAAACACCTGTGTGTGCCCATCTTTCTCTTCTGAACAACCAAAACAGTATATTATCACATATTAAAAGCAGAAGCAGACATGAAAATCTGTCTTCTATTAAGCCAACACTTAAAGTTTTTTTTTAATATAAAAGTGTTCCTTTTCTCACCAACTTTTTTAGAAAATAGCTATTGGACTTAAAAATGTTCTTTTGATAATATGCAACATATAAAAAAATCACACATAAATATTTTTAACTTTTCTGTTGCAATTATTGACACAGTAAATACATCTAACCCGTGTAAACAAAGGCTGCTTAGAGTCCTGAGACCAAAATGTTTGAGAACTGTTTTTCTAGGGCAAGGGCTTCATAAGGTACAGACAGGTTTTTTGTTTTGTTTTGTTTTGATTGCAGTAACTTTGCTTTTGCCCATTAAAATAAACCTATATGTGTAGGTTCCCCATAGGTATAGCTTCCTAATTCCTAAGATATATTTCAATACACACTGCCCTCCACCAAATCACCAAGTGTTCTTCGTCATTGTCCAGTGCACTCCACCCCTCACCCTCTCCCCATCCCATTCCCTATTGGTAACCTCAGTTCTATTGCAAGTGTCCAAGGGTTGGCTTTGCTTCATCTGTTCTTTCTTCTATTCACATTCCACCTGTGAGCGAGATCATCTGGTATCTCTTTCTTCTTTTGATTTATTTCACTTAACATAATCCCCTCTCATTCCATTCACCTTGATTCAAATAACAGCATTTCATCTCTTCTAAGGGCTATATATACATTTTCTCTAACCATTTATCTGACATTGGGCACTTAGGTAGTTTCCAGTTCTTAGCTATAGGTACAGATAGTATAAGAGAGTATGTCTAGATCTCTAACCTCCATCCTCTGTCCTCACATGATGTAGCTCCCCTTCCTTCTCCCTCTTCACAATGCTGTACCTCACTGATTCCAAGATGTTCTTTCCCCCACCACAAGTTAATATTTCTGAAAATGGATGCATGTTACCATTTGTATCCACCAACTGGAAATCTTGCTATAATTATCTCTGACACCTGATCAAAACAAGTGCCAGAATCAAAACTCGAATAGATGTCAGTGATTTAGAAGAAAATTCACAGGCCAGAGTGGAACTGTTTTTTAGGAAACACAGCTTCACCAATGCTCTTGATGCCTCTCTGTTAAAAGAAGAATATTGGCTCTGAGCAGACCAGTGATTCAAATGGCACAAATGATTTAGAAATACTTTAACCTATTATTTTGCAAAGTTTAAAATACAGTATTTTTTAAATTTTTTAAATGAAAACATGGAAAAATTACATGTAATTGTGAATTACATTGGAGGACTAACTATAAAGGGGTTGAGTACTCTAAAATGTACCCTGGGAATGAGAGCTGAGTATGGAAGGAAGGAACATGTTGAAAAGATGGAACCTCTCTCTAAGGTTGGGATTCTTGTCATCTGGAGAAGGTGCAGTTGTTGTCTATTGGTGAAGAAACTCACCGGCAGTCTTGATCAGGACTAGTTCATGGAAAGTACACAGAAACTGGCAGGCAAGAAAGGAATACTTCCACTGGGTTTTTGATGAGTTGTACTGATGAACAAGGACTGGAAGCAAAAAACTACGCTGGAGGTTTTAATTTGACCAAGGCTGGCAGACGACACCCACTATGGTGTATTTGCTGTCTTACTGTTTCTCTGTGTGGTTTCCTTATGCTTTATAGAGCATCCTTTAATATTTTTTACAAAGCTGGTTCTGTGGTGATAAACTTTAACTTTTGCTTGTCAGAAAAGGTTTTTTTATCATTCCTTCAGTTCTGAATGATAATCTTGACGGATATAGTATCCTAAGTTGAAACACCTTTTCTTTCAGCCCTTTGAATATATTATGTCATTCCCTTCTGGCCTGTAGAGTTTCATTTGAGAAGTCTGCTGACAATCTTATGGGGGCTTACCTGTATATGACACGTTTTTCTCTGGTTACTTTTAGTAAGTCTTACTTTATCTTGTATTTTTGACATTTTTATGACGATGTGTCTGTGTATTTCTGTTTGGGTTTCTTTTACTGGAAACTCTGAGCTTTCTGCATCTGGAGGCTTGCTTCATTCTTCACATTGGGGAAGTTCTCATCTATTATTTCTTCAAATATGGTTTCTGCCCCCTTTTCTCTCTCGTCCTCTGGGACCCCTATGATGCAAATGTTGTTCCTTTTGATGTTATCTCAGAAGTCTCCGATGCTGTCTTCAATTCTGATTTTTTTTTGTTTTGGATCTCTTTGCTGGTTTGCTTGATTGAGTTCCTCTGTCTTATCTTCCAGAGCACTGGTTCCACTGAAAGTTTCATCCATCCTATTGTTGAGCCCCTCTATTGAGTTCTTTAATTCAGCCATTATATCTTACCTGTTGATGTCTTGTTTTAGTTCTTCTCTTTGCTTCCTGACATTCTCGTTTACTGCCTCTACTGATTTCTGGATTCCCATGAGTATGTTAATCAGTTACCCTATATTCTTCTTCAAGTAATTTACATATGTCTGTTGTATTCAGATTTTCCCCAGGTTTTTTCATTTGATCCATAATTTCACATGTATTTCTCTGTGCCTTTGCTCTATTTGGCTTTCTGTTTATATTTCTGAGGGTTTGTTTTCCCTGGCATTGCGTAGGTTTGACTTGCCCAGGACTGGCAATCAGCCTGCAGTTCACCTCTACCCACAAGGTGGCACTAGTGTGTAGTGTTGAGGTTTGGAACTGCCTTCTCACTGCAATCCGGGGGGTGGGGCATCTGATGGGTGGGATTCCTGTTGGGTGGATATGTGATGGGTGGGATTTCTGCTCAGTGGAGCCCAGGCTCTAGCATGAAATTGTTGTGGGAGGGGTTTGATTTGGCTGATTTTCCCTGTGGCTGCTCAGTGCAATTTCACCACATGGGCTCCAGCTCAGCTCCTGGTGCGCTGGCTCTCCTTTCACCCCCTCCCCAGTCGGCCTCCATGGCTCTGTCTCAGACCCACTGGGCCCGCCTCTCTCTGCCTCAGCAGCTGGTCCCAAAATCCCTAGCTTCTGTCTGAAGACCCCCAAGCTCCGTCCCAAATCCAAATGTGCGGCTTAGCTTAGAACCGCTCCAGGTGTCCTCATCTGCTGTTAATCTTCAGCTATTTTTGTCTCCAGCTGAAGTGTCAGTCATTTCTTGATATTTGTCTCAGTAAAATCAGTAATTTTTTTTTTTTTTGGTATCTGTGGAGAGCAACCCGAAAAAGTGTGTCCTATTGAGTCACCATCCAGAAATTGATCTTCAAAACACAGTATTTTTAAAGTTTTTTTAGTAAGTATAACATCTCAATTTTATATTACATTGTAATTTACATGATTTAGAACCTTATGATCACAGGAAACTAAACAAAATGAAAATTTCAACCAATATACTTATTTTTGTTGCAAAAAAGAACAGGATGCTATCTCTAAACCTTCAGGTGCAACAACATATTACATTAGGATAAGTTTGAGGGGAAAGTGAATTGGAAACAAACTTCAAGGTGAAAAAACACTGATGTAAAATAACTCATTCTTTTTTTTTTTTTTTTTTTTTTGGAAAGATATAGGCAGGAATGGAAGTGAATAGGCAGATAGAAGAGAGAGAAGGAAATTTTCATTTAGTCGTTCATCTTGGTTTCTAATGCCACACCCCACCACCTCAGGGCTCAAACCCAGGTCCTTGGGATGTATGTGGATGGCACCCAGCCAGAAGTAGTGAACCTTACTGTTACTCCACCAGGGCATACCACATTTCCCATTCTTAAAGAGGAGCTAGTTTGTATGTCTTTTAAATAGATGGCGGTGTGTATAAAAACACTACAGTATTTAGATTCTATTGGGTACTTTTCTTTTTATTTATTTATTTTTGAGGAAGCATCTTTATTTTATTTTCATTTAGTTGTTCACACTGGTTATTTCTCCCCAGACCTGGGACTCGAACCCAGGGGGTATGTGGCTTGTTCCTTTGAAGGCGACTGACCCAACCACTGCGCTGACAGGGTGCGCTCCCACTTTTAATTCTCACTGAGTAGGAGCAGAATAAGTGCCCATTGCAGAACTATGTGCTTAGCATCTGTATGTCATTAGTGCACCCCAGAGAACAGCATACAGCCTTCACTTTTCCCCAAATTTGAAAGCCAACTCCTTGCTCTGTCAGTCACCAGTATTCTTGGTACTCTTAACTTTTTAATTCCTGTCTTAATCATGAAACCACCCTTTCAAACACTTTCAGCTGCTTGTGTGCAGTTTATTGGTCATAACATTTCCTTTTACACCATTTTTTAAATTTATATTTTAAATAACTTTATGATTTCTTTTGTTTACAATGCTATATTCATTTTAGTATATTTAAATTGCATCTCAGTATATGAGTATTTCATACCTCACAAGAGTTTAATGTCCATCATTATTCTCTTTCTCTTCTTAGATGGGCTAGGTGTAGTTATGTTTTGATTGTTTTCCCTTTTTGTTTTCTTCTTTGCTTTTTCCCTGGAGATGTATTTTGAGGTTACCTTGTGGTTAGAATTAAGAATTATATGTTTATTTCCTGTTTTTATTTAAAAGCACATTCATCTTACACCCATTCTAACCATCCACATTTTTATTCTCCTCTCCTCCCCACATTTTACATTTGCTGTTTTACTGTTTTTTACGTGGGATATCGTTGCACTTTATAGAGTGTCCTTTAGTAATTTTTGTAGGGCTGGTTTTGTGGTGATGACTTCCTTTAGCTTTTGCTTATCCAAAAAGCTTTTATCATTCCTTCCATTCTGAATGATAATCTTGCCGGATATAGTATCCTAGGTCGAAAATCCTTTTCTTTCAGCACTTTGAATGTATCATGCCATTGCATCTGGCTAGAAGAATTTCAGTTGAGAAATTCACTGACAATCTTATGGGGACTCCTTTGTATGTGACTCATTTTTCTCTGGATGCTTTTAAAATTCTTTATCTTGTATAGTTGACATTTTGATGACAATGTGTCTAGGTGTAGGTCTCTCTAGTTTCCTTTTATTAGGAACTCTTTGAGCTTCCTGGGTCTGGAGGTTTGCTTCATTGCTCAGGTTAGGGAAGTTCTCAGCTATTATTTCTTACAGTTTCTGCCTCCTTTTCTCTCTCTTCTCCTTCTGGGACCCTTATAATGCAAATGTTGTTCCTTCTGATGTCATTCCATAGGTTGAAAATGCTTTCATTTCTTTTCATTTTTTTCTTTCTTTACTGGGTCTGTCTGCATGCATTCTCCTGCCCTCTACTCTAGCTCATTGATTCCATTGGAGGCTTCATCCATCTTAGAGTGCCTTTACTGAATTCTTTAATTCAGCTATCATGTTTATTTCTTTGATATCTTGCTTCATTTCTTCTCTCTCTTTTTTGTTGTTCTCTGTCTCTTCCTCTATTGCTCTCTTGATTTCCATAAGTATATTTATCACTGTTGCCCAATTCATCATCAGATACTTTGCATATGTGTCGTATTCAGATTTCCCCTGGGGCTTTAACTGGATCCATCATTTCGTGTATATTTCTCTGTGTATTCATTCTGTTTGGCATTCTGTTTATATTTCTGTGGGTTAGATTTCCCTGCAGTGATGGTATTGCGTAGGGTATCGACTTGTACCAGAGAAGCCAGGATCTAGGTTTAAACCCTGGGAATTCTTGAGTTGTGTGGCTGTCACCATTAGTTGGATCTGTTGACATACTTAGGTGGATCCTGCATTGGAACCTGAGAATTCAGCCTATGGGGCTGGAGTTAGAGTGGGGGATGCAGACCTTCTCCCAGTTTCCCAGATCTGAATGATAACAACCACTTCGTCACTGGCCCATTATCAGCAATCAGACTGCAGTTCCACCTCCATCCAAAGGTTGGCACTGTGGGTAACCTATAAATTTTCTTCCTGCTGGGACTCTATTCTTCCTTTAAGCCTGGGGGTGGGATTTCCATTGTGCATGTCCTGTGGCTCCTGAGCAATATGGTGGGAGTGAGTGGAGGTAGATGATTCTCCTAGCTGTCTTCCAGTAATAGCAGCACCCAATGTAATTTTCCTTTTGGGGGTCTCCACTCAGACCACCAGGGCTCTGGTCCTCATTCTTCCTTGTTCCAGGGCCCTCTTCTCACCACTCCATGTCCCAATCCTTCTGGGTAGTCTTCTTACGATCCTCAGAATGACTCCTGGGAGGCTTAGTTCTTCCCACAGTTCCACCCCCTCTGCCTCATTTTTCCCCTGAGACTGGGGATCCCAAATCTGTGATGCAACTCTGAATCCCCACACCTTCTCCTGCCGTTATGGTGGTGATTACCGCTGCTGCTGTGTCTGTAGCTCCTGGGCCATCCATACGTTGTATCTGAAGAATAGTTGCTCTGTGGTGAGGCTGCAGCATGTCCTACCAGGTAGCCATCTTGACAGCATTTTTCCATTGGGTACATTTAGAAGAATGATGAACAATTAAATTTATGTCAAAGTTTTAATACGCAGGAATTATATACTATGTACCTAATGAATGCAGATGAAATATTTTAGCTGTCAAACTAGAAATGAGTGGAGTACATACTTTAAAAAAATCTATATATGTAGACTTAACATAATTTTTAGTGTTGAACTGAGACCAATTGGATTATCACCAGACACTGAAGGAGGGGTGTGTGTGTGTGCACACACAGATACTGGATTGAGTAGGGAGTGGGGGGGTAACACCCAAGATTAAAACATGTGCACCCATGTGGCAATTTGAAGCTAGTTTGTTGAGGGGGGTGTTTTCCCAAATTAACTTTCAGCAAACTTGGCCAAAACAGGTATAGATTTTTAAACCAAGTGGGACACCAGGACAATATTGCTTAACAGGGACAATCCTAGTCAAACCAGGTGTATGATAACTCTATGTGGAGTATATGAACAAAAAGAGTTCATCTAAAACATTGACAAATGAGTAGGTGTTCATAGGAATCAACCTAGTGAAAGGGAAAGGGGACATATACCTGAAGTTGTGGAATTCAATAAAGTTGGAATGATTTTATGAGTATTTTATCTTTTACTTTCTGCGGGGACTGGAACAGAGAGAGTACTTAAGTGAGCAGTTATCCCCCAGATAAGGAACTTCTTAACCCTCTCTAAATCTGGCTTAGACCCGGCACTGTGGCCAGAGTGAATAGGGAAGCCTGACTTATTTAAGGGCAAGACACTGACTGACAGATAATATGTGACTCATTGAACATGCAAAGAGGCAGTTTAGGACAGATGAGAAGAGAGACTGAGAAGTGCAGAAGGCTGGATTAAGGTTGAATTCAGGCCTATTTGAAGCATATCCAGAAATAGAGATCATTCATGAAATATTTAAATTGTATTGGGACTCTCATAAACATACATACACAAACACTTACATTTTTTCCCCTTTCTGAGTAATTCAACCCCAACCCCACCCCACCCCTGCCCACTTCTAGCCCACACAATGTTCCAGATTAGTTTGGAATGAAGACAAAAATAATTCAGATCATCTTCCTCTACATTTCATTATTAAATACACCTTTTTCAAAGTAGCTATCATGGCTGAAAGAAGATCTTAGGGCTGGGATCTTCTTTAAAGAATAAAAATCCCTCTTGTTCATGTGAACATTCTATTTCTTTGATATTCTCTTCCTGTCTCATTTACCTCATGCAACAGGTTAGCAGAGAGTCTACACTAAAACCTTTCTCCCTTTCTAAGAACTCTTAAACCAGACAAGGTCAGCATAAGAAAAGAATATTAAAAATCATTTACATGAAAAAATTCTGAATGAAATACAAGTTCATTTATATTCAGATGGCCAGAACATATAGTCATCTGACCACACTGAGTAGCAAAGAATGGGAAATAGTAATATTTACTTCAGGCAACCTGGCCTCCAAATGAAAACTTGTTTCAAGTTCTCAAGAAAGTCATTTCCCCCTGCTCCCACTCAATAACAAAATCAAAATAAACAAGATTCCTTACTGCGCCTATCTATGATAGTTATTTCTAGTTTATCATTATACAAAGAGTTTAGC
>RJWH01009477.1:0-22381 GCA_004363575.1 Solenodon paradoxus | reverse complement strand
CCTGCAGTGAGAAGACACACGGTCCTGTGGATCTGATGCACAGCAGCTGAGTATAGTTAACGGTGCTCTCCTGTGCGCTCAGACGTTGCCGCCATCCTAGATGTTAAATATTCAAAAACAACAGAACCGAGACTCGTGTGACATGAGGAAGGTATTGGCAAACACTCTGGTGGAAATTATATTGAGATATATGAATATAAAATCAACACTTCACCTCACAATGTTAAATGTCAATTATATCTCACAGCTGGGCAAGCAGTTAATAATAAATAATAATCCTCAAAATAACATCATCAAGACAGAGAGGGAGAGGAGACAGAGAGAAAGGAGAGAGGGGTGGGAGAGAGGGAGAGAGAGGGAGAAGGAGAGAGGGAGAGAGGGAGAGAGAGAGAGGAGAGAGAGAAGGGGGAGTGGGAGGGGGAGAGAGAGGGAAGGAGAGAAGAGGAGAGAGGGAGAGGGGGAGAGAGAGAGAGGAGAGAGAGAGAGAGAGAGAGAGAGAGAGAGAGAGAGAGAGGGAGAGAGGGAGAGAGAGAGAGGAGAGAGGGAGAGAGAGGGAGAGAGAGAGGTGTGTGCCTCTAGCCTTCACCAGGGTAGGTATGTTGGTTATGTCTATATGAGCCTAAAGAAAGGTGGGTGCCGAAAGGTGACAGGGTTTTACCATTTTTTTCTTTCATCTCCATTTTATTTAGATATAAATGACATATGAAAGTATATACATTTGAGATGTACAACATAGTGATTATATATATAAATACATATCAAAATGATCACCGCGATAAGCCTAGGCAGCGTCCATCACATACATAGCTGCACATTTTGTTTTTATAATGAGAACATTTAAGATCTACTCTCAGCAACTTTCAAACAAACAGGCAGGCAGCTGCCCCGGCTTCACCAACACCCAGACTCAGCGACAAGGTGCGTGAGGGATGCAGAGGCCTCAGCCTGGGCCCCACGACCTACCCTGACAAGTCCAACCCCCTCAGCCCCAGCGGGGACCCTGCAGGGGTCATGCGGCAGCCACCATGCTGGAGGAAACCCGAGGACAAAGAAAGCCACAGCACTAAGTTCCAAGCAGAGAAGAGCCCGCGGTAAAGTCTCAATCCCCCCGAAGTAAAAGCTGCCTGGCACAGAGAGAGGAAGATCCAGGAGCATCTCAGGAAATAATGCATCGACATTGGGACAACACAGTGCAGGACCCGCATGGCTGGTTGAGAGGGGCCCCGACGGAGGCTACGGGAGTCTAAAGAAGGACAAACAACACGAATCTGGAAAAGTGGGGGCCGGGTGGGGGCACTGCTCTCTGAGAGGCAGTGACCCCAATTCTGACTCCTCGATTTATTTTATAGGGCTGGGTTACAATGAGGTAATAAGAATGTCGCAAAGCAAAAAAGGCTGCAGACATTAACTTGTTCTGCTGTTATCAGGAACATTTGAACGTACGAAGGTCAAAACATTTCGAAGCTCAGCCGCTGTCTTCTGTTTCTGCTTCTAGCTGCGCTGACGTGCGAGAACGTCTGCCTTGGGATATCTCGCAGAAGCAGGCACGAAGCAGTTACGCCCTACAATATAGAAGGTAAAGAACTCAAAATAATAGTCATAGAAGAGCTGACTGAGGCAGAGGGCATGTGCAGCTACACAAAGGCAACTGGAAGATCAAAAAAGAAGTCACAGGTGAAAAGGAGGACTTCACCAAGGTGACAGAGACTGTGAGGACAGTCCTAGCAGAAATGCTAGGGATAAAAAAACACAGGTAACGAATTTAGAAGACAAACAGGGAAAGCTCCATAAACAGACTCCATCTCTCAGGGGAACTAGTCTCAGAAATTGAAGACAAGGTCACAGATTGAAAGTCGAGGGCTAGGTGCCCCTAGTGGGGTACGGTTTGCTTGGCCAGGAGCACAGGCCACATTTCCCGGGACCCGGGTTCAGACACGGGACTAGGTTGAAAACCAAGATGAACAACTAAATAACATTAAGTGTTTCTTTCTTTGCTCTCTTCCTGTCTGTCTCTGCTCACCTTCATTCCTACCTGTAGCTTTCCTTTAAAAAAAAGTTAGGGGCAAGAGAAAATTGTCAAAGTAACAGGGTGGAAAAGAAATCAAGAACTTAAACACAAATATTAGAAGAGATGAACTTCCACCTAAAAAGCGGTATCACAAGGCAAGAATGGACACTGCATTGTGGTCAAGGGCGAAACCCATCGGAAGAAGTAACTGTCGTTAACATATGCGCCCGACGCTGGACCCCTAAGTGTATGAAACAGACACTGACAGAGCTAAAGGGAGACATCGACAGCAACCCAGCTGTACTAGAGAACCTCATGACCCCACTCACATTAATAGGGAAGATCATCGGGCAAAAAACCCACAAAGAAATGAAGACCCTGACATGCCACGGTGCCCTGGCAGGTGAGCACGCCTCCTCCAGCTGGCACAGTCCACACACGTCCCAAGGACCCAGGCTCGTGACCTGGGCCAGGGGCAGCAGCCAGGATGAGCAACTAAATGACAAATTAAAAATTCATCTTCCTCCTCTCCCTGTTGACTGCAAACTCGCCTTCACTCCTATCTGCACCTTTCCTTAAACACAAAAAACAAAAGAACAGAGCTTTAATGAAGCACTAGGTCATATGAACCTAACAGACATGTATTAAGTGTTCTACCCCAACAAAAAAGAAAATACATTCCTTCCAAGTGCACATGGAACATTCTCAAGCACAGACCATATCCTGGAACAGAAAAAAAACATCGCAGTGAATTTAGCAAAGCTGACATTAAAGCAGGCGTCTTCTCTGACCGCAACGGGACACAAAGAGACACCAAGCAGAAGAGCAAAACGGGAAGAATCACGAAGCGTGAAGCATAAACAACAAGCTTCTGAACAACTCCTGGGTTACTGATGAAATAGAGAATTACCTGGAAAACTAGTGAAAATGAGACATGCTACTAGAACATGTGGGATGTGGCAAAAGCAGTTCTGAGAGGAATTAGAGCCATGCAAGTGCACATCAAAAACTCAAGAGATGGCCCAAATTAAATACCTAGCCACACACCTGAAGGAAATAGAAGGAAAAAAATAATCAAAACCAAAAACAAATCGAAGAAAGTAAATAATAAAAAGTAGAGCAGAAATAAATGAAATTGAAAACAAAAAGGGTCATACACAAGGTCATTGATGCCAATATCTGGTTCTTTGAACAAATAAAATTGGTAGACCCACAGCCAAACAGACAAAGGAAAAAGAGAGAAAGAAATCTAATAAGAAGAATCAGAAATAAAAGAGGTGAGATTTAGAACTGGCATCACTGAAATACAAAAGGTTATAAGACACTATTACAAACAGAGATAACTTCAACAGACCAATGAAAAGCACAGAAACTGAAACTGTAATCAAACATTGTACAAAAAAAAGTCCAGGACCAGATGGTTTCACTGGTAAATTCTACCAAACTTTCAAAAAGATCTAATTCCCAGCTCCCTTTAAGCTCTCCCACAAAATCCAAGAGGAGGGAACCTTCCAAATACATTCTATGAGGTTAACATTACCTGATCCCATAATTAGACAAAGACAACATCGAAATTGAAAATTACACACAAACATCACTGATGAATATAGACGCAAAAACCCTCAACAAAATCCTGTCAAACTGAATTAAACAGCGCCTTAATAAAAATGATACAGCATAATCAAGTGGGATTTACTCCAGGAATGCAAAGATAGGTCACCATATGTAAAATGTCTATTTATTTTCCAGCGCCATTTGCTGATTAGATTTTCCTTCCTCCGTTGTATGATCTTGGCTCCTTTGTCATAGATTAACTGTTCATATAGGTGTGGCTTTATTTTGGAGTTCTCAGTTTTATTCCATTGGTCTCATTGTCTGTTGTTGTGCCAACACCACACTGTTTCAATGATCATCAATCTGCAGTATAGTTTGAAGTCAGTGTGATTCCTCAACTGTGCTTTTTTCTGAGGACAATATGGACTGTCTGAGGTCTTCTGTGGTTCCATACAAACTTCAATATTGTTTATTCAATTTCCTTAATTAATGCCCCTGGAGTTTTGATTAGAACTGAATTAAATCTGTATATTGCACAAAGTTAATTCTTTGAATCCATGAGCATGGAATTATCTTTCATCTTTCTGTGTATTCCTTTATTTCTTTTGTAAAAGTGTTGTAGTTTTCATTGCAGAGGTCTTTCGCCCCATTTGTTGAGTTTATTCCAGGGTATTTTGTCTTTTTATTGCTATTGTGAATGATATTTCTTCATTTCATGTTCTTCTACTTCATTGTTTGCATATAGGAATGCTACCGATCTTTGTTGATTTTATATCCCACCACTACACTGTTATTTATTTATTGTTTCTAGTAGCTTTTTTTGTGGAATCTTTGGAATTTTCTAGATATTATATGTCATCTGTGAATCATGACACTTTTATTTCTTCTTTTCCAGTTTGGATTAATTTAATGTCCTTCTTGCCTTACTGCTTTGGTGCAGATTTCCAGAATGATAGAGAAATGTAGTGGTGAGAGTGGGCATCTTTGTCTTGTTCCAGACCTCAGCGGAAAGGCTTCCAGTTTTTCATCATGAAGTATGATGCTGGCTGGTGAGTTGTGATGTACTGCTTTTGTTATGTGATATGTGAGCTACTATTCCTATGTTGACAAGGGTGGGTTTTTTTTTTAAATCACTAATGGGTGTTGAATCTTGTCAAATGTTTTTCTGCATCTATTGATAAGCTCAGTATCAATAAAGAAGACACACAGATGATATACAGACACATGAAAATACGTTCTACATCACTTATCAGGAGAGAAAGGCAAGTAAAAACCACAGTGAGATACCACCTCACACCAGTGAGAATGGCGGACAGAAAAAGACTAGACACAACAAATGTGGGAGAGGATACAAATGAGTTAGCAGGAATGTAAATCAGAGCAGACTCTCTGGAAAACAGTGTGGATTCTCCTCAAACAATAAAATGTAGCTACTATTGGCTCCAGCGACCCGCTTCTAGGAATACACAGAGAATATAAAAATTTAATAACAAAAAAGTATCTCCACTCCTATGTTCAGAGCGGCACAGTTCGCAGTAGCCCCCACACGGAAACAACCTGTATGCCCATCAGTGGGGGCTGGATAAAGAAGCTGTGGTTTATGCAGCTGGAAAAATACATATAAAACCATTGCCTTTGCAACAACCTGGAGGGAAGTAGCAGAACTCTTGTTAAGTGAAACAAGCCAGAAAGAAAACAGGACAGTTTCACTCATATGTGGAAATTAGAGAAACAAAACAAACCAACAAATCTCCACAAAATTCACAGGACGCAAGACTGGCAACCAGGGCAGCAGAGGCAGGAGAGAAGGAAGGAGGGAAAAGGCTGTGACAAAGGGCTCCAGAACGCTGCGGGTGGGTGTGCTGTGAAATACACACAGACTGAGTGAGACTGCAATACCTGAAGTGCGTGGAGCACTGCAAACAAATAACAAAATATCGTAAAAATAAGGAGTCATGGATAAGTCAGCGCCTTTTCCAAGAGGCCCTCCTGAATTGGCCGTGCTGATGAAATGGGGAAGTGCTGTTTGGAGAATAACATATGCTTTTTGATGTTCACACAATAATATAGTCACCTAATGATGCATTTTTCAGAATGTTTTGTTTAAGTGAACATGACTATATGATTCTGTGGATCTATTTTTTGAGCTTTCTCTCTATTCTTTTACCTATGTTACACTGTCTTGATTATGGTAATTTTATAGTAAGTCTTGAGGTTAGGTAATATATATATATAGTCCAACTTTGTTTTCCCTTAAATATTTATTGTGTTGGTTATTCTCAGTCTCCATATAAACTTTAAATCAGTTTGCTTGTTTTCTCTATATATCGCAGAGGACTGATATCATACAAGGTCTGTCTTTTTCCTTCTGGCTTACCTCATAAGCGTAATTCCCTCTAGGTCCATCCATGTTGCTGCCAAGAGCAGGATGTCATCTTTTCTGATAGCTTAGAATTCCATTGTGCATTTAGACCACATCTTTATGCAGTCATCTGTTGTCTTGTTCATACCCAGAGACTGTGAGCACAATGCTTTTAGCAAAGTCATTCAACAAGTATCCTAATTTCTGATGCAATTGGACTAAGCTGTCCCATTCACCATGGTCAGGAAAATGCCATACTCTGCTTGAATTAGGCCGGGGCCACTACTTATTCCTAATCCACTGTGTTTAGAAGGATGATGTCGTGTTGACTGACTTACGCACGTGAGACCCAGTTCACACAGTAAATTGTACAGGAAGATAGTTGTACAAAGGAAAATCTGTTGGTCATCGGAAATGGGGAGAAGGGAAGAAAATGTATGCAGGGTAGAGACAAAGTAAGTGTCTATCCTTTCAAATCAGTTAGACAGAGGCAGAAAAGATTCTTGTTTTGAACAGTATTTTCCAGCCAAACTGTGCTTCTCAGCACACTACGTACGACGGGAGATGATGAAGAGGAACCAGGAAAAAATCATGGTCAAGTTGAGTTTAGGCAATTATTTACTTATGCTACTCATTTTCCTTTTGAATCTGAGGAAGAGAAAGAGAGAAAACAAAAAGGTATTTTCTAAACATTTCACAACAGAAACCTTGCTTCAAATAGTTTTACTGGGTCAAAGTGTATTTATAGTTTAAGCTGGGAATACTCATTTTGCATCTGACATTTCATTAACAATCTTGTATGTTTAATCCAGGGGATGTGGATGTCTACGAATTCCAAACATGAATTTTATTGGACACAAGGGATCCAGCTCTGTGCTTTTCAAAGAGAAATGTATCTGTAACTAGTAAATATTAAATAAAACTTCAGTCTGCAAAATAAATGTCTGCAAAAAAATCAGTTTGTCTAAATTCATAAAGTAACCTGGTCAGGTTTTGATAGAAATTGCTTGAATCTATGGATGAAGTTGAGAATCGATATCTTAAGAATATTGATTCATCTTGTCATGAACATGGACTGTCTCTCCACGTATTTATTTATATAATTTCATTGATCAGAGGTGTATAATTTTCCTTGTATAGATCTTGTACATAATTTGTTACTTTTATCTCTAATTTCATTTGCGGGGGTACTGATGTAACTGCTATTGTGTTGTTTTGTTTTAAGGCAGGCAGGGATGAAGAAAAGAGAGGAGGGAGACGTCTTTTTCCTTAGTACTTGTTCATTTTGATTCTTTCCTACGGCCCCTGGCTGTGAACCAAGACACGTGCATGGACTGTGCCCCAGCCACTAACTTAATGCCTGAGCCATCAGAATGTGTAGATGGTATTGTGGGTTTAACTCCAAATTCCACGTGTTCTTTTCTGATATATAAGAAAGTGATTGACTTTTGTATATTAATCTGCTATTCTGCTATCTTGCTATAATCACTTATTAGATTCAGCAGAGTATTTTATTGTTTTGAATTTGCTACCTAAGTGATCATGTCATCAGTGAGCTGTTTTATTTCTTTCCTACTCTGTGTCTCTTTCCTCTGCACTGGCTAGGACTTCCAGCTCAATGCTGGATGTTGAACTGGAGAGGTGAGAGGCACAGTCTTGCGCTCCTCCTGATATTTGCAAGAAAGTTTTAACTTTCTCACCATGAAGTATGATGTTGGTGGTAGGATATTTTTTACAGATGTTCTTTGCCAAGAATTTCTCCCCTATTTCTCATGTGCTCATCATGAGGGGCTGGAAGATTTTCAGATGCTTTTTTTGCATCTATTGGAATGTGACTTGACTTTAACCTGTTGATATGAATTATTTTCATTGATTTTGAATCTTGATCCAGCCTTACATACTTGGTTAACCTACATTTCAATTGAGTATTTTATTTACGCTTGGCGGTGGTGTTAGCATTGACGTTACAATGTAATTTCTGTTAGCAAGGTCGCAGAGGTTGGAATAGTATATGAAACCGATGGGCAACTATTCCACTTTTGACTGATATTTAGTCAAAATCCAAAATTTCTTCACGGTGGACTTAAGACGCACTTGAAGTAGTATGGTTCACACAGGGCTCCAGAAGCATCGCAAAGTAGTCTGAGCTGCCCCAGAAGGTGAAAAGGGGAACCCACGAGGTCTGGCCAGCACGGGAAGAATGGCGCAGAAACACTGTGAGAGTCCTACAGGTTTCCTGGAAGCTCGCAGTGGGCTGATGCTCTAAAGAAATGCATCAGCCCCGGAGAGGCGGCTACCAGGGATTTCATCCGAGAGAAGAGAGCCTCCTAGTGTGGGTCAGAGGGGCTGTCTTGGAATGCAGGAGCGAAGCAAGTCCCAGTCTCCGGTATCCGTGCAGGAGGGTGGAAGGTAACCTGCGCAGTGGACACACATGCTGAGAACTGCATGGTGCTTGACAAAAGTCCCACCTTTTATCCTGTTTTCTCATCTGGTTAGTCCTGATAAAGCTGTTGCTTACATGCTATAGATCAGCTCCTTGGGCATCAACATGTGTTTGTTTTTCATGAAGCTGAACAGCAAAACATCTCTAGGGAGTAAACATGTGTTGAACATCGAAACATTTCTAAGGACGTAAATATGTTTTTCCAACTTTATCTTAACACACTTGTTTTTCATGCAGTTACAGAATGGATTCACTCCACAGAAAATGACAAAATGGATTCACTCATGCTAAGTTTCTGGTCCTCATGTCAGTACATTATTACATAGGAGTAGTCATGTAACTTTAAAATAACTTTTCTGTTTCTGCTATTTTGTCCTTTTCCTCTCAATTGTATTCAAGTTTTCTTCCACTTTCTATAGAGGAACTTCATTCTTAGAACATCTAACACTTTATATGCCATTTTTCTTAGAGTCTACATTTAAGTTTTACATCTGTAGGGATCTTTGTGCTTGTCATCTTTTTCTGAAAAGATCTGTGAATGTCATTTCTTTTTCCCTCCAGATTGTGAGATGTGAAGCCACGCCCACGCTGGCTTGTTCCCCCACATACCTGGGTCCAGGGCTGCCCTCCTGGCACAGGGCTTGGACTGCTCTCTTGGGTCCCTCTCTGCACACATTCTTTGAGCTTGTAGAGCTGAAATTAGTGAGGTAAACAAAAGCAGAAGAAATAACCCGATTAAAACAAGGAGAAATTAAAAACACATCACAGAAGCCAGGAGCAAAACAAAGATTAAACTACAGTTCGTAAGATACATTCTTGAACAAAGTCTCAAATTTAAAACTAGCTAAAGCACTAGTTAAAAAAAAAAAATAGTGAGTTAGAAGAGACCAGCAACTCAATAAATCCATCTCATTCTTTTTAACACAATGGGGAGATGAAAAATATCTGACATCTGAGGGCTATTAAATAGGAAAACTTCTTGACCTTCATAATTGTCTTAAGTATATAAAACTTAACTATGAAATAAATTCATTGGCAGAGATTTGAAAAATCCACGTAGTCAAAGTTAAAGGGTTGATTCCTCTAAGGCACAGTGAAGTCCAGGGAGGATCTTTCCCGAGCTCTCACCATCAGGGCGGAGGAATCTGGTAGCCATTCACTGTCGTATCAGCAGGACCTTAAGTTCTGAGTGGCCAGCTGCTAGGCTGATGGAGAGAGCAAGTCTTAGGAACTAATTCTGGTGAAAGAGTTTTACTCCTGTAACTTCCACATGGAAACAAATGGTTCCTGCCTCTGGTTTCCACGAAGAGCTCTGTGCTGAGTGCTCTCTCTCGAGTTCTCGCGGACAACCTCTCAAAGCGCAGCCAGCGTGCAGGAGCCCCTGGGCAGGTGACTAGCGCCCTTGCAGAAGTGACGCTCTGCTCCCTGTGCCTCTCTTGTATGCCTAGAAATCACATACGGATCAAAGAAACCCATGCAGAACCCACGTATATTAATTCTTGCTTGGAGCTATTCCTATGAGTTTTCCTTGAAACATTCCGATGTCATTTCTTTAAAGGTTCCAGCTGCCTGTTCCCAGCTTTCCAGATCCAGCATCTAGAGCAGTCTTCTGTTGACGGCTGTGATCTGGAGGCTTGAGCAGAGTCACAGTGGCTGAAAATGGAATTTGACAAAGGCTGCAAGAGCACTGAGAGTGGGCAGGAGAAAATCACAAGTTTTAGAACTTCTTTCTACTTCTGGTCACCGGAAAGTTGCAAGCGTAGGTATGGAATATACCAAGGCGCAGACCACTCGACAGGGGTCTTTGTCCTGGACCGGCCCCACCCACAGGCAGCAAGGCCAAAGAGACAATGAAAGTCTCAAATTGGCAGATAGAACCTTCCTTCGCCACCGAGGCTGCGCAGTTGGCCGGACCCATGCCGCGCCCACCCGGAAGGCCCCGGCCCCCTCAGGGGCATGTGCTGCGCATGCGCAAGCAGAGCCGGCCTGCAGAAATCTGCAAACAGCCTCGTCACGAAAGACACATCAGGCTACTACCTAATTCCGAAGACTAAGGTACCTAGTGGAAAACATTCACCTGAGGCCGCGCCGGAGGGACTCCACTGCCTTGCCAGGCAGATGAGGTAGCTGGAGCCCAGTGCTGCGTGAGGCCCTGGGCCAGCAGGGGCGACTGGCCCATTTCTCTTGCCACCAGGCAGTGATTTGCTGGCGCTGGGCTCCCTTTGCCCGGAAGCTGTGCAGATGTCGGCGGATTGCCGGACCCCACGGGGCTCGGCAGCTGCTCGGGGCCTGCTGGAGGGTGTGTGCACATGTGTCGCGTTCGCTCATCAGATGCCGGGGGTCTGGAACACGGCGAGGATGAAAGGCCTGGGTCACGGGGTGAAATCTGGGCACAACAAGGCGTCTAACTAATTCGTAACCCTCACCGCCCAATGGCAGTACCCCCTGGTGACAGATAGCAGGGGACTCCACTGCCCCCCCAGGGGGGCTGGAGCAGGTAGGACAGGTGTCCTCCAGTGGGAGACCCCTGAGAGCCCTGGTTGCTGGAGACACCCGGGTCCCCATCAGGGAGCACGTCCTCACGGGACAGTCTGGGTTTGCGCTGCTACCATCAGTGCGAGTCACGGGAGGTGGGGAGCGGTGATCCCACTCCGGACGCTGTGCGGGCGGCGGGGCTCCAGTTCCGGGGACCTCCGGGAGCACACTAGCAAAGGTGTGCTAAAGGGGTGCCGAACGAGACCTGCGGGGTGGTGGGGCAGTCAGGGATCGAGAACCAACCCAGCAAGGGTCTGGGGAGACCGGATCTGGGAGACGACTCTTGGGGGAACAAGACATTCGCTTAATTCCATCCTAACTGCCCCGTGGGGCGTGTTTCCCCTGAAGACAGAGCTGGGAGGAGGAGGAATGAAGACAGAAAATAGCGGCCTCGCTCTCTGTCTGGTCATCCAAACGCGGACTATTTTTTTTCATCAACACAGTTCTCACTTCGTTTCACTTCCCTTTCTAGTTTCTATGAGGGACATTGTGGTCAATGTGACAGTGACTTCATGAGATGCCAGACACTGAACAGTTCTGGGAGGAGATGATGGGGACGCGGTGTGTTACCTGGGGGCCTAGGGTTTAGATGGGTGTAATCCTGGGTTTCGTACCCTTCTCCTCCTGCTGCTAAGAGGGTGGAAGTGTCCTCATCCAGACAAAGACTCTTGTAAGGTGGGCTGGGTAAGTGTTCTGCAACACAGTCCATTTGTAGAGCAGGGTCAGGATGGATATTAAGTAGCCTGCGGGGTGGCCCGTGGTACCTCTGGCTTGTTGGCTCTGTCCTTTCTTTGCCCCCTGCGCTGCATTGTGTGCCCGGGAGCTGCATTTTCTCTGATCCTCTGTCAGCTGGTTTGTCGGGTGGGGGATACTTAGAGGGTGGGAGGAAGGGAGCATCAGAGAATTCCTTTTATCCACCTTTTGCCTTGGGCCATATCCTCATTAATAGCTGCTTCTCTGTCCTGGCTCTGGTTCCTGCCACACAGGCTTCATGGTTCCCTGAGTGCTCCTGGCCCTAGATTTTGTTAGTCCTGCTTCTTTTCTTTGACTTTGTAGACTGGGCTTTGCTGATCTCTGGGCAGTCTCACTGTCTTCTGCATTTTTGTTTTGTTTTGGTTTTTTGGTTTTAGTTGGCATCAGACAGTGAAATCAGAAATACTGGACCGCTATTCATGAACCTCTGGGGAAATGGACAAAAAATGTTTTATTTCTACATACAAGTTGCATGAGAAGAAACCAAGCTCCTTGGCCCCGCTTATAGAAAGCCAAAACAACTGGCTGATAGAGACTGTCTTTAAAATAGTTTTTCAGGTTTCATGTCTTGATCAGACTCAGCTAGGGTAGATCAGCACACAAAAGCCACCACCTCCGCTCCATGCATTAAACTTTAAATAAGTCTGTATTTAGCACGATTGTGTGTTTCATAGAAATGTTATGGCCAATGGTTTTGTATTTCTGGTATTTTCGTATATACTGTCAGTGTGCAGGGGAAATGCCCCCATTCCCCTGAGGGTCTTCACACACTTCATTTGATGAACAAACGAATTAGCGTCAGGCAGGATTAGGAGGAGAAAAGACCAAATGTTATAACACACACGTGGAGAACTTATATGGCTGAAGATTCTCAAGCAAATAGGACAGAGCAGAGACTTACGTCTTGTGCTGAGACCTGGGACAGCGGCCTGGGGGCGGCCAGGAGAGGGCCAGGGCCTCGTCACGAGGGAGGACAGCTGTCTTCACTCTGAGAGCAGAGCGAGTCTTAGAGGGAGAGGACACGTCACAGACGGCATCACGTCGCCGCTCTGGATGAAGACTGTCCCAAACCCCGTTCTTCTGGGCGATGAGGAGTGACGATACTTTGAGCAGAAGCAGAATGCCAGCTATTTTGTGTCCTCCTCATCTGTGGGGAGCGGGATGATGGAAGCAGGCCCAGTCTGATCAGGCTGAGTTTGAGGAAGATGTTTTCTGTTTGATACATAAGAAGATAATTTAAAGAAAATGTGGGCATGAGAGAGGGAGCAGTTCTGTGCTTCTCACTGTTTTACTTTATCATGGTGTCTGTGTCACGGGGACCTGTTCAAGAACTGCCTGTGACAAGGAAGCTCCAGAAACCAGCCACCTTTCCCACCTGGCTTCCTTTTCTGTTCCTGGTTCTTCTTTGTTGCTGGAGCCCCTGCAGGTTTCAGGTGTCTCAGGGAAGGATAATACTTGTGGGTGCAGATCCCCGTGCTGCAGGGCTCGGGGAGGGGGGTGGGCTGCTCCCACCTTTCAGTTCAGATGAAGCCCCTGTGGTTTCTCCCCAAGTCCCTTTCCCAATCTGATCCTTTTTTACCCTTCTTTCTTCCAGGTAGTGAGTTCTCGTACCTGTAGCCACGCTTCTGGATCTGGGATCATATTGGGTTATAATTCTTAGGCAGTTTTCTCGTCCTTTTCAAATCTCCTGTCCCTGTTCCTTTGGTTGACTATCTCCAGATCGCCAGCAACTTTCCCCGCCTCTTTTGAATGTTCACAGAACCTGGAGTATGTTCAGAGCCTCAGCATCTGCTTTAGAGACATGCTGTCTGGAGAGGACACATGCTTACAAAGAGCTTTTGCTTCCTCAGGGTCCTCAAAGCTGTCAGCAGGATTAAACTGCGGCAGGGTGTGAATCTCTTGAATTTTGTGTCCATAGCTGCTCTCGGTCAGATTCCTCACTTTGTTCACCCATTTGGGTTTGAAGTTTGCAGCTCCTCTTATCAAGGACGAATGAGCAGGATTTTTGATGCCACTCGACAGCTCGTGTGAAGACCTCGGTGGCACGATCCGTTTGTTCCTCGTGGCCACACGCGGTCACTCGTGCAGGCACGGTGTTTGCTCCGTACTTTAATTCCTGTGCGCTTCTCAGTGTTACACAGGCTCGGCAACTATGAGCTTTGCCACAGTTTTCTGCTGTGCCATGATCAGATTCATTTCAGCTGCGTTTTCTGGATGCAGATCGGAAAATTCCTGAAGCCTCTCTGTTGCACGTGTGTATTGCTTGTCATGATAGAGCTGGGCAGTTTGGCTTAACTCTGGCAGGAGATGCTCGGATGTTTTGTGACGCTCTTCCTCCTGCTCTGTGTCCCAGCCAGCAGTTTCTTTGTAGTCTACAGCTTGCAGTTGTTTCTGGGAAATCTTAACTTCTCCTTCCGCATTGGTTAGTTGCGCCTTCTTAGAGTCAAAGAGAGTTCGGTCCATGTTAGTGGTAATGATGCTGTTTGCTATCATAGCTACAATCCTATCTCCATTGGGTTTAGTTTTGTTATCTGATGATAATGTTTCAAAGCCTCCCCGTCCAACCTGAAGCTGCAGATCATAGGCCATCTGCCCATGAATGGTGGACAGTTCTCCCTCGGTCCCATCAGAGTTCATCACTTTGATCAGGGCAGGGGCACAGATGTGGGCAGTGCTGATGTTTCTTTTTTTAGGGGAATGGGAAGGGGTTAGGAGAAAGGTTGGAGCTTCTCCTTTGCCTCTTGTCCTCGGCTCAGAATAAATTTTATGTCAGAGTGTGTATGTAGGGGGCAATTCTGAGACATAGGGTGATAGGTTTTGAACCCCTTCTGTGTCCTTATACATTGTGTGTGTGTGTGTGTGTGTGTGTGTGTGTGTGTGTCTTCCCTAGTAGATCACGAACTCCAGAAACTCCAGAGCACTCTGCACTGGGCTTCTCTTGAATTCCCCATCGCCCCAGTCTTACACGAAAAGGGAAACACCAATGTATACTAGTTTGCAGAAAGTGTTTATTTGTCAAATGACTAAATAAATCATAAGATTGTAATATTTTTTTTATCTTTATGGCAACTGAAAATAACAGGACTAATAATTATTTCATTTTCTTAAAAAATTCAGATCCATTCTTGAATTCAAGTCAATTTTGAAAGAGCTAGGATAATAATTTATTATAACAACCGAAGAAATTAAAAGTCAACAGGGGACTTGATTTTGTGTTTTGCATTTGACACTTAGTACATGAGAGATCCTAGCATGCAATGGAATTGTAAAATTTTAATACTAATAAGATATCCCTTCCTAAAAGCCATATATCCTGGACAGCTTTCTTTTTGCTAATGCATAGCTTTGATACACTGATGGAAACTATGGAACCTGTCATTAGAAAACTACAGGTATCACACACAAATACTCTGCAAACAAATCGGGGATTTTAAGCATTCAGACTGCCTTCATGTTGCACATTTCTGACCCATGTAAATACAAAATTGTTTTACATTTAAGTTTAAGCTTCGTATTGAGCTCATTTGATTCTTTAATGAATAATTTTGGGGGGAGATCATCTTCAGTCAGCAAATAATACCAAGATAAAGTGCCCCTCTATGAGCTACATGAATATACAATCACAGGCTTGTGACAATTGTGACTTACTGTGGTAAGTTGATTACCACTCCCCCCTCTTCTGTTTCCCATATTTCTCCCATAGATCTTCATAAACTAAAGACAATGTATATTCTCAGGCTTACTTTTTCAACTCATCAACCTCCTCTTCCCCATTCTGGTCCGCACTGGGAAAGCAGAAACCAACGTTGCGTTATGTCTGAGTTAAGAGAACCTGTGTAAGGAAGGAGCCACCCTGCGGCAGACGGAACACTCATCAGAGCCCGGAGGCCGAGGTGTCCGTCTGATGCTGCTCGGCTGGGTATGCGTTTACTGATTTATCTTGAGTAATTTTATTGAAGGGACTTTGTATCATAATAGTATGGAGACTTAAGGTGTGCATCATAGTAAATCCACAGTACATCGAGTTCACCACTCACTATTTTATTTTTGTCTTCACTACACAACTGATAACCCCTACCAACCTACCTGTCCACCCTCCACCTTTTCTTCCTGCAGTTAGTGTTTTTTTATTGACTAGAAGTTCGTTTTTGTTTGACGTAGTTCATTTGTTTTCTTGGTTTCTCCATATCACAGGATTTCTGTCTTCTCCTTCTAGCTTATCTCACTAAGCATAATTCCTCCTAGGTCCCTCCATGTTGCTGTAAATAACAAGATTTCATCTTTTGATAACTGAGTGTATTCCATTATGTCTCTATACCACTGCTTCTGTGTTCATTCATCTCTTGATGGGCACATATGTGGTTTCTAGCTTAGCTACTGTAAATAGTTCTGATTGTCTATTTCGGTGTTTTATTTTCTTCTTTACTAGAAGTAAGCGTGTTCCTGCTTTTTATAGGTTACCATTTGATTGGTGGATTTTTTCCCAATCATTGACTTTTAGCCTATGTCTTTTGAATGTAGATGAGTTTCCTGTATGCAGCAGAACATTGGTTATGGGTTGAATCCATTCAGCCACACTATCCCTTTTAATTGGCTCATTCTCTTAACATTTAGGGTGATTATTGATATATAACTATTTATTGCCATTTTATTCATTGTTTCCTAGGTGTTGCAAACAATATCTTTGTTGTTCCCTTTGTCTCCTTAGGTACTTTGAAAGTATTTAGGTTGTGTTTGCTTTCTTTCTTCACTTTCTTCTTTTTCTTTCCTATGGATTTTAACTTTTGAGGTTACTCTTGGGTTTACATAAAAGTTTCTATCCCGATTACGTATTTTCACTTGAAAGCAAGTTAGACGTGAGCTCATTCTAACATCCTTTTTTTCCTTTCCGTTTTTAAAGTGTAGTAACTTACTCTATACATTCAAATAACTCAAATGTATAGGTTCCCCTTTCCTCAGACATATGTCAACACGCCCTGCCCTCCACCAAATCACCCAGTTCATCACCATTGCCCAGTGGGCTCCACCACCACTTGCCACCACTTACCATCACCCCTGACTCACTCCCTATTGGTAACCTCAGTTCTGTTGCAAGTGTCTGAGGGTTGGTTTAGTTTCATCTCTTCCTTTGTTTTGTCTATTCATGGTCCACGTGTGAGTGAGGTAATCTATTATCTATATTCGGCTTTTAACTTTTTTCGCTTAGCATGATCCCCCTCTAGATCCATCCATGTTGATTTAGTTGATAAGATTTCATCTCTTCTAAGGGCTGTGTAGTATTCCATTGTGTGTCTATACCTCACATCTTCTTTATCCATTCATCTGACATTGGGCATTTAGGTCATTTCCAGTACTTAGCTATTGTGAATAGGGGGTGCATAAATCTCTGCAGATGAGTTTTTTTTTTTTTTTTTTTATCTTTTGGGTAAATACACGGAACTGGGATGGTGGAATCATGGCATTTCCATATTCAACTTCTTGAAGAAGCTGCACACTGTTTTCCACAGGCATTACACCAATGTGCACTCCTTCTAACAGTGTAAAACTGTTCCCTTTTCTCCACATCCTCACCAATATTGCTGTTTCCAGACTTTTGGATAACAGCCAACTCTCAGGTGTAAGATGCTATCTTGCTGTTTCGATTTGCCTTTACCTTTCGGCAAGCAAGTAGGAACTTCCTTTCATGTGCCTGTTAGCCCTCTGTATATCATCTTCAAAAAAATGTCTCTCCACTCCCTCTTTCCATTTTTTTTAGTAGATTGCCAGTTTTTCTGTTACCGAGTTTTATGATTTTCTTTGTATATTTTGGATATTAAGCTCTTGTCAGAGATATGGAATGCGCACATCTTCACCCAGTTAGTAGGTTGTCTTTTTGTTTTGGTGATGCTTTCTTTAGCTGTGAAGAAAGTGTTAGGTTTGATTTAGTCCCAGTTGTTTACTTTTCTTTTTGTTTCCCTTGATGCTGGAGTTGAGTCCCTCACAAAACTCTCTTAAGGCTTAAGTCATGGAATGTCTTTCTTAAGTTATCTTCCAAGAATTTTATGGTTTCCAGTCTTATGTCAGGATTCCTAGTCCATTTCGAGGAAATTTTTGTAAACATTGTTAGCGAGTGGTCTAGCTTCATTCTTTTGCTTGTGTCTGGCCAGTTATCTGAACACCATTTATTGAAGAGACTTCCTTTTCTCCATCATATGCTTTTGGCTCCTTTGTCGTAAATTAACTGATTGTATGTGTAGGAGTCAGTTTCTGGTGATTCAGTTCTATTTCACTGGTCTGTGCTTCTGTTGTTATTCTAGTACCATATAGTTTGGATCACTATCGCTTTGTAGTATAACTCAATGTCGGAGTGTAATCCCTCCCGATTCATTATTTTTTTCTCATAATTAGTCTATTTGATGTCTTTTGTTGTTCCATACAAATTTAAAGATTTTTTTTTTTTTTAACTATTTAAGCCTGCAGAATAAACCAGTGGGTTGTAATGCGGATTGCAGTAAATCTTCATATTCCTTCAGGTAAAATGACCATTTTAACAATACTGATTCTACCCAGCCATGAACAGGGATGTCTTGCCATCTCTTTGTAACCACCTCTGTGTCTTTTAAGAAGTACTTGTATGTTCATTGTATGTGTCTTTCACCTCCTTTGTTGAGTATATTCCAACTCTTTTACTATTTTAAATGTTATGGTTTTCTTGATTTTGTTGTCTTCAAGCCTGTTATTAGGTATAAAAATGGAATAGAAATTTGTGCATTAATTTTATAGTCATCTACTTTACTGATTTTGTTGATTAATTCTAGTAGGCTTTTTGAGCGTTTTAGGATTTTTACTATATGTAATCATATCATATGCCGATAATGATAATTTTTCTTCCTCCTTTCTAATTTGGATTCCTTTTATTTCTTTTTCTTGTTTAATTGCTCTGGCTAAGACCTCTGGTATGATGTTAAATAGCAGTGGTGAGAGTGGACAGCCTTGCCTTGTTCCTGACCTTAGAGGAAATGCTTTAAAATTTTTGACATTGAGTATGATGTTGGCTGTGGGTTTATTGTATATGGTTTATTATGTTCAGATATATACCTTCTGTCCCCATTTTATGCAGAGTTTTTATCATTAATGGGTGTTGGATCATGTCAAAAGCTTTCTCTGCATCTATCGATCCGATCATGTGGCTTTTTTCCTTGCTATTGTTGATGGGGTACATTATATTAATGGATTTACATATGCTGAACCATCCTTGCATCCCTGGGATAAATCCCACTTGGTCATGATGGATGATGTTTTTGATGCTTCGTTGTATTCGGTCTGCTAATGTTCTGTTGAGAATTTTTGCATCTATATTCGTTAGAGATACTGGTCTGTAATTTTCTTTCTTGGTGATATCTATCAGCTTTTGGTATCAGTGTGATATCAACTTCATAGAAGGTATTTGCAAGTGTTCCCTGATCTTTAATATTTTGGAAGACTTTGAGAAGAATAGTTCTTAATTATTCTCTGAAGTTTTGATAAAACTCATTAGAAAATCCTTCTGGTCCTGGGCTTGTATTTTTAGGGAGAATTTTGATTACCTCTTCAATTTCCTTGCTTGGGATTATTCTGCTCAGGTTTTCTAGCTTTCAAGGTGTAGTCTTAGTAGACTGTATTTTTCTTAAAATATGTCGATATCCTCAAGATTATCCATTTTATTGGCATCGAGCATTTCGTAGTAGTCTCTTATGATGTTTTGTATTTCTGTGGTATCTGTTGTAACTTTCCCTTCTATTTCTGATTCTACTTATGAGCATTTTCTCTGTTTTTTATTTGTGAATCTAACCAATGAATAACCAATGCATTAAGGATTAGACATATCATTGATTAGAAACTGTCTATTGCACTTTTGCATTTGTTCTGTTCTTTCTCTTTTTAGGTCAGTTAGGTGTAGTTATGTTTTTATGAGTTCTCTTTTTTGTTTTCTTCTTTGCTTTTTCCCTAGAGATGTGTTTTGAAGTTACTCTGAGGTCAGCATGAAGAATTCTATGTTTATTTCCTATTTTTATTAGTCTTACACTTATTCTACCCATCTGCATTTTTATTTTCCTCTCCTCCTCCCTGCTTTTTATACTGTGGTGTCTTACTGTTCCTAGGAGGGGGTATCTTGATGCTTTATAGAGCTTCCTTTAATATTTTCCTTAAAGCTGGTTTTATAGTGATGAATTCCTTCAGCTTTTGCTAATCCGAAAAGTTTTTTTTAATCATTCCTTCAGTTCTAAATGATACTCTTGCAGGGTGTAGTATCCTAGGTTGAAAATCCTTTTCTTTCAGCATTTTGAATATACCATGCTATTCCTTCCCAGCCTGTAGAGGTTCAGTTGAGAAATCTGCTTACAGTCTTATGGGAGCTTCTTTGTATGTGACTCATTTTTCTCTGGATGCTTTTAAAACTGTCTTGTATTTTTGACATGTTGATGACAGATTGTCTTGGTGTAGGTCTCTGATTTCTTTTGTTTATAATTCTTTGGCTTCCTGGATCTGGATGCTTGCTTCACTCCTCAGCTTAGGAAACGCTCAGCTATTATTTCTTCAAATACATTTTCTTTCCCCTTGTCTCTCTTCTCTTTCTGGAACTCCTATGATATGAATGTCGTTCCTTATGATGTTATCCCATAGGTCTTGAATGTTCTCTTCATTTCTTTTCATTCTTTTTTTTCTTTGCTGGTTGGCTTTGGTGCATTTTTCTAACCTGTCTTCTAGCCCCTGATTCTATTGGAGGCTTCATTCATCCTACTCTTGAGTCCCTCTGTTGAGTTCTTGATTTCAGTTATTATGTTCTTTGACATCTTGCTTCATTTCTTCTCTATCATTTTTATTGTTTTCTGTTTCTTCTTTTGTTTTCTTGATTCCAATAAGGATGTTTAGCAAGGTTGCCCTGTATTCCTCACCAGGTAATTTGCATATGTCTTTTATATTCAAATTTTTCACTGGCGTTTTAACTGGATCCATCATTTCACATATATTGCTCTGTGTCTTCGCTCTGGCATTCTATTTATGTTTCTGTAGATTAGATGTCCCTGTAGTGATGGCATCGTGTAGGGTATCATTTTGCGCCAGGTAAGCCTGGATCTCGGATTCAACACTTGAATTCTTTGAACACTTTGCATTCTTGAGTGTTACGGTGTTACCACTGGTTGAATTTACTGAAGTTTTTAGGTGTACCCTGCATTGGGCCCGAGAGTTTAGCCTATCCCTTTGGAGAATGTGTGGGGTATGCAGAGCCTTCCTCCCAGCATCCCAGCTCTGAATGGTAGATGCCACCAGCAATCAAGCTACAGTTCTGCCTTCAGCCAGAGTGTGGCACTAGTGGGTAGCATTTATGGTTCCTCTTCCCTGGCAAACTATCCTTTTCCTTTAAGCCTGGGGAAGGGTTTTCTGGTGGGTAGTTCCTGTGGAACTGGGGTAATATGACAGGAGGGGTTTGGGGTGGGAGATTCTCCTAGCTGCCTTCCCTGTGTAACTGCCCCACAGGGCTCCTGCTCTGTCCACTGAGGCACTGGTCCTCCTTCCACCCTGTGCAAGGATTCGTTCCCCGGGCTCCATATCCAGTCCCCCTGGCTGGGCTCTCTGCTATGGAAGCGACGCTCTAGGAGGTCTGCTTCTTCCTAAGGCTCGACCACTTCCACCCTGTCTCTTTCTACACCCCGAGTCTGGGAATCCCTCATCGGCGACGTATCTCCAAGTCCAGACATCTTCATCTACCCTTCTGGTGCACAGTGCTGCAGTTAGTTGCCTCTTTAGCCTCGGGAAGTACATCTCCTCAGCGTTTGTGTCTGCGAAAAAGGTGGTTCCTACTCCTCTGTGGGGAGGAGACTCACCTCGCTCCTACCAGGTCACCATGTTGACCAATCCCCATCTGGTTCCTTTTTATTTTCTTTCTAACTTAACCCGTCTACTGTACTCTTTCCAGAGCTGATGCTGTGTCTTCCATGCTTTTCTTTCCTCCTTTAGCAGTCTTATTTTTGTTTCTGTTTTCTCCTTAGGGTCTTATCTTTGCTTCTGGGTTCTATTTTACTGTTAGTATCCGTTCTAGATGTTTTTCTTTCCTTGTTTTTCATTTTCTTATTGTAGTACTTTTTCAGTATTTCTCGAAACAGAAATTTGGTGATGGGAGAACCAATGAACGTTTCTTGATCATTGAAAACCTTTATTTCTTCATCATATTTGAATAAGTGTTCAGGGGTAGAGTATTCTTGGCTGGTAGTTTTGTCTTTTAGTATTTTAAATATGTCATTCTTCTCTCTTATAACCTATAAGAGTGCCCTGAGATTTATGATGATAGTCTGATGGGTGTATTTTTATAGTTTATATTTCTCTTTTCTGTTGCAACGCTTAGTATTTTTTCTTTATCACTGGCCTTTGATAGTTTTAGCATATGTGCCTTGATGTGAGTCTTTCTACATTTAGGAATTTGGGTGTTCTGTATGCTTCTTGAACTTCCACAGTTAAGTTTTATAACAGGTGTGGGAAGATTTCTGCTATCACTTCTTTAAGCCAATTCTCTACTCCTTACTTCTAATTTTCACATTCAGGTATGCCCATTATCCTTTTGTATATTCTTTGCATGACATCTGATATTTCTCACAGCATTTCTTGATATTTTTTCATTTTTCTTCTCTCTCCCTTTCCATGAGAGTCACTTCTATATGTTTTTCTTCAATTTCTGACGCGTATCCCTTTGTGTGAATGTTCATGTTTT
>RJWH01009476.1:0-22391 GCA_004363575.1 Solenodon paradoxus | reverse complement strand
ACTGGCTTCCCCGTCTGGAATTAGCACTCTTCCTTCTCCAGGAGGGGGCGCTGTTCTCAACCAAAGAGGGGTCTTCTCATTTGTTCATGAGCATTCAGCTTATGCAACCTAAAGCAACTGGGAATTTATTTTTCATTGTTTTAAGTATGTGTGTGCTGGGAAAGGGTGGTTTACCCAAAACATAAGTGCTCCCTAGAATAATAAATGGGTAAGGATGTGTTTGTCTTGCTCAGCATTTATAGTTATGCTGGAGAAACAAAGATAGTAAAAAAATAATGAATGAACAAATATTGTACAAGATACAATAAAGTAATGAATGAATGAACAAGTGTGGTACAACTATCATAAAAATAATATTGAATGAATGTATGTGATACTATTCTAACAGCTAAAAGCATCATCTGGCATTCCAGGGTGGTCCTGTGTCCAGAACTTATAAGTGCTCATGTTGAGCTCTGCTGAGTAGCAGAAAAAAGATTTCTGAAAGGGGTCCTCTCAGCAGTACTGGAATCACCAACCTCCAGTGCCTCAGATGTGCTCCATGGACACTGCTCTAGTCCTCACGACCCTCTCAGCTAAGGAAAATGGTCACCCTGAGAAACAGTGACTCCAGCTGGTCAGGAGACATGCTTGGCTGCACAGGTCGTGTTTCCAGGCAGGAGATCTGGATCTTGAATGTGGTCTGACTGCAGAGCTTTGTCCTCACTTCTAGGTCACATGGGCACAGGTTGTTAGTGCCCTCTGGGGGCTCTATCAAAGGAATCCAGTTACTCCTTTTGCAATAAGTGAAAAGCCAGACCTGAATGCGAGGAATGAAGGTGACCCAGTAGAACTGAGAGGCTAAAGGGCCTGGAGTCTGTACCAGTTGGATCTCCTCCAGACACCACGGCCATGCAGAACCCTTACCAGTTTCAATCAAGAAAGGAAGAAAATAAGCAAGGAAAAGGAGAAGGGGGAGCAAATAAAGGAGTCCAGGGACTCCAGCATAAATGTGCAGGAAATTGCTTTCTTACAGGAGTGAAATTCAGGAAAAACTGTCATAAGGCCTTCATGTCTCTGATGCTGAGGTTTGATATGCTGCCATTCAGTCATTTAACTTGCATTGAACCCTCATTCAAGCTAAGGAAGATGAGTCTGGAGAACTGTATTGTCTTGTGCAAGGTCACCTGGGAGCTGGAGTTCAGTCTCACTGGTTTGATTTGAAGGCTCTTAATGCCTCACACAAAACCGTGTGCACTTAGCTCTCTATGTGCTGAGGCAGGAGACAAATTCAACCAAGAGGAAGGAGACATAAAGTGACATAACGGTCAACCCGGGGTGGGGGTGGCAGAGGCTTTGTAAAGGACAGGACAAAAAGCTTTATTAACTTCACATTGAAATTGACTGAGCAAGGAAATGTTCTCAATTTCTGCTGAATGGACATGGAGGGTTTTGGACACCTGTGTGTCCCAGGCTGATCAGCAGTAAGGCAAACTACCGCACTGTAAGTAAAGAGTAGAGAGCCCCCGACACACTCGCTACTTCAGTGTAGGTGTTCTATTGCTCACCAGTAATGACACCATGTGGTGATGATTTCCTGCATTTGCAATTGATGTGTGTCTGCATAATCACGCATAATGACATCCCCACACAGCCTTGCATATTACTAAGATTGCCTGTTATTTATAATCTACTGAGAAACTAATGAAACATTCTGTTGGTATTGACACACTTTTATGTAACATTCAAGGCAATGAAAGATATTTAATAAGATGTCAAGATTTTTTAAATGCCAGTTTATGAATATTATAAGAAACATTTATCTGAACATATTAGTGTACCTCAAAATGGTGAAGTAGGGCAGTATTTACCACAGAGAACATGACCAGCTGTGCGGCGATTTTATTAATGCTTAAAATGTAGATGCATTTTGTTATTTCAAAGATGAAATTGTTATTCAAAGTCATTAATAAAAATGAAAGATGCTGAAGTATCAACACTCTTAATCAGTCAGCATATTTGGCCCATTCAGCACCCCTTCTCCAGACTCCCCACAGCTTCTCCACATCCACATGTCTCCCCTCACAGTACATTTTGCTGGTCACTCCTCTTTTACTATTAAATGTGGAAGGGCTCAGGCTCTCTCTTAGTCTTTCTCCTTATATAATCTTTCCCAAAGCATGTCCACAGACAACCTGCTGACCATCTCTGTGTGGAGGACTTCCAGATCTCTAGCTCCAGTGCCACTGTCTCTTTTGAATTCCAGCCCTGAGAGAGCCATGGCCTACTGGAACTTTTCAAGGGGGGTCTCCATGTGTAAGTGTAACATCCTTGTTCCCTGCCTTGTCCTCACTCTTACCTCACAATGCCATAACCAGTATTCCTTGTCCCACTGAATGTGCCCACGTCCAACAGGCAGGCCCAGAACACACCTGGAGGAGATTCCTAACCCGCCACTGGCACTCACTTCATATTAACTACTATCTACCTCACCTAGATAGTTCTGAAACTTACTCTCATCTTTCCTTCTGTACTATCGAAATTCCACTCCAAAATGTGTTCACCAGTCGTACAGTCTATTACAAGCACTAACTGCTGTCTACACTGGCTTCCCTAAACTCCTCTCTCGGTGTGGTTGCGAGTTACCATATTACAATATATAGCTGATCATATTATCTCCCTCTCCTTAACCAGGATCCTTAAAGAGCTTCCTACTTCACTTAGGAAAATGGTGAGTCCTGGTTAGGGCTTTGTCCAGTCTTGTTACCTATTCTGCTACTTGGCTTTTCGGCTGGCCCAGAAACATCACACAGTGCTACTTGGACCCTAGGCCTCACCCACATGTCCATTTGTTAGGCCCTCAGACTTATCATGTTCCTTCTTGTTAAAGGCATTTGCACTTAGCTGTTATTTTTTTGTTGAGGAAGGAAGCAGTCAGGAATGAAGGCAAGAAGGCAGGCAGGAAGGAAGAGGAAAGGAAGAAGCATTTATCCATCCATTCATACATCATCCTTTTTTGGTTGGTTCCCTGTCCCTGGGTCATGAAGTCAGGTTCTTGGGCTTTCCATGGACTATATCAGAGCTGTAGACCTAATGTATGAGCCACCAGGGCATACCAACACTTAACTCTTTTGTCTCCCCAGAAAATGGTTTCTGTCTCCTTTTAGTGTGTTAATTTTTTTCACAGTTTAAGTCTCAGTTCAAGTCTTTCCTCAGGATATCAAATCCCTTAATTTAGTGGGCTCTTTTACACACTTCCTATGACAGTTTTAATATCACATTTGCTCATATCATTATTCAATAATAAATCTGTGTCCCACATAAGCCTGTATATTCTAAGACACCAGGATGCCTGTTTTCTCACTACTATCCTCCTACTGTCTAACACTGTGCCCAGTAGATAGCAGATTGTCAAAAAAATACCTTTAAATGAATAATTTAAATGAATGAATGAATATTGAAGTATCTTCTTCAGAACTATTATTACTAAAAAAGCTATTGCTAAAATATTGATATATATGGATACATATACACAAACACACACACATATATGTTAGAGAATGTGCAAAGATACTGATCTACAATAGCTCCAAAGGAAATCAGAAATTGTACTACTTCAAGATTCTCCTAAAGTGAGACTCGGAAAAGACAAACATGGAAATAAACGTATGAAGCACTGCGTGCTTACCCACTGTTGGTGAACAGAACCTCCAGATGGTTCGTGAAGACTTCCCAGCAGGAGACACTGTAGTGCTGAGCCAGAGAAAAGGCAATGCTGTAGTTGTTCTCCTCGAGTGTTCTTCAGGACGTCCCTAGGCATGGGAAGGGAGAAAAGAGAAACACATTACCTTAATCAGCAAAGAAAATGTTAATTAGCTCCTCTCCAGCTGTGAAGGAGGCAATCAGTACAGACCTTCAGACATTTCACAGCAATTTAGGGAAAGCACTTCAAGGAATGCCAATTCTCCTCACTGTGGGGCATGTGATGGGCCAAAGATTTATCTAGGCCGGTGGTTCTCACTGAGGGTGATTTTGGCCCCACTGTACCTCTGACCATGTCTGGAGACATGTTAGACTATCATAGGAGGAGTGGGGAGGCCAATTCTGCACCCAGTAGATAGAGATCAGGATGCCGATGAACAGCCCAGATGCACAGAACTGCCTTCCCACAAGGCATCAGCCAATCCAACAGGGGTCGAGTGGGAAAACTTCGGTCTCCACCCTGGAGCAGGGAAGACTGTGCAACGGAAACTCACTGTCCTCAGGCAGCACCTGAGAAAGCCGATTCACTCCACAGAGGTGTCTCCACACTGGGCCAGGAGCTGTGTTACCTGCCCAGGACAGAACAGCCTGGATTTCCTGGGGACTCAGCCTCAATCGTGAACCCATCATTAGTGCGGGGTGAGAGGAGAGACAGCACACACTGTAGAAGCAGAGAGGGGAAGGTCATGAGCTGGGCCTGTCAGGATCAGCAGGAACAGAGGGGCTTCCATCCAGGAGACCAAACACTGCACGACCTGGAGGGACAGGGCCCTGGGGCTGCGGAGGGTCTGAGTCTCCCCCAGGAGAGCTGGTGAAGGTTCAGGGAGCAGCCTCCCCAGACTCTGGTGTCCCAGCCCCTGGGTGTTGGTTTAGGGCACTGCAGTGAGGTCCTCAGGAAGACAGTTGTGGGAACTGTTTCCCAGGGGAGAAACCAGGGGCAGATTCTTAGATGGAAGAACTGTGGGCAAAACCTCAGAGAAAGTCATGAAAGAGCCACTGTTGTTATTAAGTGACACTGTGGAGTGTCATCTGAGCTTAGGATGCAGGGTGTTTCTCTTTGTTGAGATGGGCTTAACATTTTCTGTAAAGGCCAGGGAACCATCTTTCAGGTTTTTCTGCTAGACAGTCTTGAAGCGCATTCCTTTTTTAATGTTTTTATTATTGTTTCTCCACAAATCTTAAACAACGTAAAAACCCTTCTTTGCAACACTATGTAAAAGATTCCAAAGGCTGTCCATCTATAGATTACTGGGTGACTATTGGTTAAAATTCTTGTTTAAAATACTTCTGTGCATCTAATGATAACTCTACAAGAGGGAACAGAAATCCTTGAGGACAGGGGACATCTGTCCTCTGCTGTGGGAGTCTGGCCCGGGCTTGGAGGAACTGGGTGCTCACCACCTGTGGCACCTTTATCACTTGATAAGGCGGGAAGGAACCATACTCCCCACACCCTCTTTGAAGTTATCCTGACTGACTGCTGGGACATCTCGTGTAAGGCCTACAGACAAGAAAGGGCAGATATGACACAGTCAGAGGGAAGGGTTGTAAGAATGACCAGATAGCCAGTAAGAATGGCTCCCTGGTGCAACTGTAGGGAGTTGTTAGAGTGAGAAGAAGCAGGTTTTGTTCCTAAACGGTGACACCCCAGCTCCTAATTATAGCCACCAAGTTAGAAAGCCCAGGGAACCCTGAAACACTGTGAAGGAGTCATCCCAAGACTGCTGAGTATTATCTAAGCAACAGACTGTAGAGGAGATTCTATTGTATATTTATCAAAAGCATATGTTTGTTCTCTGGGACACACTTCAAATTGCACATTCTAGCTGGATAGTGAAAAAAGAAAATGAGGGACAAACCCCAGCCATTTTGTCGCTGGCACTGCTGCCATTTCACCACAGCTTAAGCCACCCCAGATGTGAAGTCAGAGAGGCAGCACAAAGACCACAGACAAGACATGAAACTGAGTCTAGAAGCAGGTTTCTGGAATCTTGCTGTTCTATCACCTTAAAGTTTTCCAACCAGTTAAAATTACACAGACTTGCTTTTCCTGCTATCCTCAGCCTCCCTAGATTTGTTCCCCAATTATCTGGTCATTTATAAAAATTCTCCCTGGATGTAATTTTCATCATTATTGCCCCTGCATAAATTCTCTTTGGATCATCTAAGTATTCTCAATAACAAAGCTGCAGTTCAGTAACCCCACTATACCTGTGTAGACAGTGGAGGAGAAGGGTATTTTCTCCAGAGATAAGTTAGGGGTGAAAAACATCCCTGGACCTCACACCATAAATATTCTAGTTGCAGAAGAACACTCCAGACCAGCATTTACTCTGCTCAGTTTGGGGCTCAATCAGACACAGCTCTGTAATTCTTGGGAGCTTCTCTAACAGTAAAATTATTTGCCAGTACCCAACAGCTGACAGCAGAGAAAATAAGTGATTCGCTAGCCATGTTTATTTACACTAAAGCTGGTCTTGGTGTCAATGAAGCGATAGCAGGTTGGCCATGATTCTGGATTTACTGAACAGGGAACCTGATGCTTAAACATTGATTCAGTCACTCCCAATTTCAGGGAAGACATGGTATATATTTTTATTATAAGCAAATTAGGAAAATCTCCAGATTTACCTCTGGTTCTTAGAAACATACCTAATTATAGTAAGCTGTCAGCATTTCTAACGTATGAACTATTATTTTGAGACACACAGGAGATTTGTCAATGTCGAGTCTATATTACCAAACCTAACCTGACATTCTCTCTCTTGATTCTATTAAGGAACAATCTGGAAGTACCGCTAAAAACCAATTAAATAAATCTTCCTAGATTTCAGCAGGTAGATTTGATAAAAAGTCAACTTTACTGTATGTGTTTTTTTGTTATATCTAATGGAAAGGTTCTGGCAGGAGTGAAGACAAGAGCAGAGACAGGCAGAGAGAGAGAGGGCAGTGAAGCATCATATTTATGCCATTTAGCTGTTCATCTTAGTTGTTCTCATCAGTCATGCAATTCAAATCCAGGACCTCAGGATGCATGTGGACTGTACCCAACTGTCACTCCACCGAGGTACTTTTGCCCCTGCATTAATTTTCCCTTGCCTGTATACATAAGTCTTATTCTTCAAAACCACATACATGTGTCTCATGTCAAAAGACCTGAGTTTGAAAACCAATGTTCCAAACTAAGCTACAAGACCATCTTTCATTCATTTCACAAGCATCTACTAGGAGAGACAACCAAACGTACAACTCAAAAAAGCAGATATGATAAAGTGAGCACACAGGGCTATGGGTACAGAGGAGTGGGATGTGCTGGGGTGTGGAGAGTGTGACAGAAGCCTGGGAGGAGTTAACATCCATGCCAACTATTCAAGTATAATCATCAAAAACACCAACAAAAGATAGGAAGGGAAATTCCAGTCGAGGCTAGAGTATGTGCTAAGTCCTAGGGGGCTGGTCTGATAGAAAGATGGAGTGAATAAAACAAGTCTCACTGCAATGAAAGCTGTTTGGAATGAGCTGCATAAGGGTGACATTTATGGAAATGGACTTAGGTTAGGGGGATCCCACGCTTCAGTCTTCATGCCTCAACCTCAGACATTTAACGCACCCACCTCATCCACTTGTTGACTGAAATTGGGCTACTACCCCGAATCGCCACATGGGCACGACCACCTCTAAATCATCTGGCATTGGGGCCGATCAGCCATTTGCACCTGTGCTGTTGTCCTCATGCCTCATGTGGCAGCACTTTTCTGCCTACAGTAGAGCGAACAGAGAATGGCTGTGTCAGGCTTTGGAGGCAGGAGGGTCCCTCTGAAGCTGTCCTGTAGGGCATGCTTCATCCCCTGTGCTCAGCCCACAATGGAAAGGGCTCCTACTCACATGTTCAGGTCCCTCAGTGAATAGAGATGTCACCTGGGCTAGTGACTTCCTGTCTCTGCTTCCTCACCTCGGAAGGAGTGTCAGTAAGCACACTGCCCTCATGCTTCGCTGTGAGGAACAAATAAAGCATTTCAGTGTACTCTTCTCTATTAACAGATGAAAGCAAAATCAGCCTGCAGTTTTCTCTCCAGGAATTGCAAACCCATGATGGACAAAGATGTCGGCTTGAACAGCTCACAAAAGGATCTGAATGTAAGCACTGCAGCACTACACACACCCAGAGTGCTGGGCGTTTTGGACAGGGGCATTAACCTGACTCTCCTCTGATGTAAAACAATAGGTCTTCACCAAGTAACCACCTTTTAGAACAAAAATGCTGTTGAAGTGTAAATTCAATCATGAAAATATAATAAATCCTGTAAATCCCTCTGTGGGAGGAATTAGGGAAGCTACATCATGAGTATCCACTAAATATTCAGAACAGACTTCTTTGTTAAAAACACAATTTCTGATGAACTAATTACAGTCAGTAGACTTCTACACATTTTTAAACTATTTTACTCTAATCTGCCTCATTAAGTAGAAACCATCTAGAGTCTATGAATATTTTTATTTCACACTTGCTGTACATCAGATTTGCTTACTTTACTAAGAAATATTTAAAAACAGATACATAATATTTTAATCTTCTGTATGGAATAGATACAATGCTAAGGATCTTTTTTAAACCATACATTCTTCCTCTCATCCCTTCTCTGCACAGACGCACGGACATATAATTACAAAGAACAGAGAAGACACAAGCCAAGTGTTCAACTGACTGATATGAACTATGTTTCTATGCCTTTGATTTTTATTCTCTAATGACAAGGATAGACCCACTCTGGAATGCCATTTTCTGCTTAATTCCTTGATATAAATATACCTCCTTTTAAAAATTCTGTCCTAATAAGGCTGTGAGGAGGGATATTCTATTAATTCATTGATGAAAGACTATAGGTCTTCCAGTTTATGGATTATCAAATATTTGTTAAGTGTATAGGAACATTTTCAATACTCCAACTTATTGTACAGACCAATACTAATGAGACAAATCACAAGGGCTTCCAAGAACAAAATGATGAAGAAAAACCAGAAGTTGACAATAGAGAACCTAGATGGCTGGTTCTTCTCTCCCAAGGTTCAGGCTCTCCATTACTAAAATGAGACAGTTCCTTCTTTACAGCATCCTCATAAGGACTCCCTGAGACTAGATGGACAAGGATGCTTGAAGTTCCAGCTCTCTATGAAAACTATCTTCTTGTCATTAGTATTACTGCTTTCACTTTCTTCCTTAAGAAACTTTAGAGTTCATGATTACTTTCACTATTTGATTCCAATTTTAGTAATGCTTTTCCCTTGAGCTTATCACAATTCATCTCAAATTATTCCACAGCATTCCCTCCTTGCCCCAAGCTTCATGTCACACAGTCACTCAAGCAAGTTCACGAATGTCCAACAGTTGAGTTTCTAAAGCACCTCCACATGAATTCCATTTGACCTTCGCACTGGCCCCTGAAAGTGTGCAGGATTCCCACGTTGCCACTGGGTAGGTGCCAATCTGCATTTCAAGCGCCCTTAGCAGAAGTCCTGGGTGAGAGAAGAGACAAAGCCCCTGGCCTCCTGCTCAGTGGGCTCTCCACCCATCAGGACTTTCTTTTCTGCTGCTTAACAGGTGTCCAGGAATGTCCCACATCCAGTCTCACACCTACAATCACGTGTGTGTGCATGTGTATAGTGCAAAGCTCTCTCTCTCTTTTTCCCACCTAAGTTCCATGGATATGGAAATTTAGTATCTAAGTATTTTAGATACAGAAGGATTTTCTAGGGGGACTCAAAAGTTCCCATATTCAGGTTTCAAAGTGATATTGCAAAATGGCCGGAGCTAAAAAACTAACAAAATTAAAAAGGCATCAAATTTTTAAAAAGGAGAATGTGACGTTAAATCATTCTATTTATTCCCCAAAATTTAATAATAAAATTTTTGCGGATGGGTGGCATGTATATAAAACATGATTTCTTTAAAGAATATGGTCAAGTCCCTGTGAAAAGAAGAAATGCATAAATATTCATACAAAGGAATGCTTGACAGCTCAGTCTACTGCTTTCCAATGGAGGCAATAAATCCATTCTGGTTTAATAGTCTACATTTTCTTATGGTTTTGTTTGGAATGTTTTAAACACATGGTGTGTTTCCCCTCTAGGGCTGTTATTTGCTTGAGATAATTTTCTACTTAGTAGCTTAAAATAACACATTTTAGAAGTAGTCTACCATAAAGTTTTGAATTTCATTCCTTGCTGGGTTTACTTCCCTAGCATATAAAAGTAAAGGACATGTTTCCATTTTTATCTATCTTTCTGAAACTTTGTTAAAAGAACATTTGAGAGAGATAACAATTCTGGATGCATTTATAAGAATTATAAGGGTGAGCTGTAAGTGGAAAAATCAAGGTATGAGAAAATGTGCAGAGTTTTCTGACACAGGTATAAAATCATTAAATATGTATGTAGTTTCATTAACTTTGCTGGAAGGATATGAGAGAAACATCAATTTTTTATTATATATTATCATTTTCACCATTTGACTTTTGGGGCCCTACATGTTTTCTTTTTTGAATATAAAAACAAGTTAATCAGAACAAACACTAGAGGAGAATACTCTCTCCACAGACCACTTGTCAATCATCATACATATCACTGAAGAGAAAATCAAGGGCAGGGCGGATCCCTAAAGACAGATCACCTAGAAAGTGACTGAGTCCTAGAAATCTGCGCTGGCTGGCTCAGATGCTGCTTCCCATCATGATGCATAGACCTTTAGTCAGAAAGAGCCCCACAAATTATACCAGCACTTTTAGTCAAACCTATAAATCAACCTAAATTATCACTCCACAGCACAGAGCTTCAAGAGGGAGAACAAGAAAATGTGAAAACGGTGGAAGAGAAGCAAGCTGATCTGATAATGAGTGAAAACTAAGCTTCACTGAGTTATTATGTGTCAGCATCAAATTAGAACCACTTTGATTTCAATCTAAGAGTCAGCACTCAAACCTACAGAAGGGAAGCTCACAGGCTGCAGAAAGATCCATGAACCTACCCGCACACTAATAAAGTCCCAGAGTAACTCCCTGGTGAGGACCTAGGGGAGCAGAGCTAGCTGTGATACCTGCCTCAACTGTCTCAACTAAGACCACAGCATTGGGAGGAGAGAGATGGCTTGCCATTCCAATGCCAAAGAGAATGGTTCCAAAGGGTATCTCTGTAAGCTCCCAGAGACTAGAGTGATGCCTGTTGAGGAGGCAGAGAAGGCATCCTAGGAGGCTCTTTTCAGACCCTCAGCCTTATCTGCTGATGGTGGGAAGAACTTTCAGTCAGGGGACCCACACCTGCACAGACATGCAGATGTGAAAAATGATGCTGAATATAGAGAAAGAGAAGGGCTCAGCAGCAAGAACATAAACTTCAAAGATGTAGTGTTAGGACTGTAACTGGCAGGGTAAGAGAACCTGACAGGTCACTGATGGTCTTCCTTGTAGTTATGGTCACTGGCAGTGGTTTTCAAAATAAAGCAGTAACTTACATCAGGTGGCCCAAAGAAGAAAACAGTCCTAAGAAAAGTGCACATCCAGTAATGATGGTGTTCTGGGGAGATTAACCTAAGCTGTGGATGGGTCCCCACTTCCCATCCTCTTTCCAGACAAATGTGTGAAGGAAAACCAGAGACTGTTCCAGGAGGAAGGTTTTCACACACTCACAGGGCCCTAGAAATGTTCCAGATGGTTGAGGCAGCTAGAACTTTGATAACACATGAGAAATTATTTCTTTACCGTCTTCTTTGCATCAGGAGATGAAGAATCTGACAATCACATTTCATCTTTGAATTTGTACACACTGGAGGACAGTCTGACTGACATGCTTGTCCCCTCTGAAAGTGGAAGTTCTCTTTAAAAAGGGAAACAGAAGCCATTTCCCAGTGTTGAAAGTTAAACCTAGTCCAAACAAGAAACCTGGTGGACTCTGGCTCTGACTAGCCCATGGCTCCAACAATGACCCCCATACCTACCAAAGTAGGTGTGTGTAACTCTAGTCTGGTTTCCATCCCTTCGCGGAAACTAATGAGAAAGTGATTTAGAATTCGTTTTCAGCCAAGTAGCAAGTAGGCACAATATGTCTCAGCATTTCTTCTGTATGATCACTGTTGTCATTTATTTTACTTAGGAAGAAAAACAAGTAGAATACCACTCAAAGAACTACACTGTCTACTTTCCTAAGTTGAACAGAGACACTTCCTTTGGGGCAGTGCATTAAAAAGCCAATTCTTCATTTCACCTCTCCTGCTATGTTAGCCATTTCTCACAACTCTGTAAAATAAATTAAATGCCAGAAAAGTTGGGGGAAAAATCGGCATTTTCAATATACCTTAGAAACACTACATCCTACTAATGTGTGCAATTACGTCTAACTCAGAGAAGGCAAGGTTGTCAGCCTCTGGGAATGCATTCTGGATACAGCGCAGATTGGTCCCTTCGAAGAGATGGAACCATGTTTTTACTCTGAGACCAACATTCGCTCTGCACATCAATAATGTGGAAACCATGAGGACTCACTCTGTAGAGAGGATGACATCTGTCCGTGAATCAGGGAGCCACTTGGGCACAGATCTGCAGGCTGTAGTAATAGGCCGCCAGCTGGAGAGACAAGGTGGAGTGGGACTGCTTCTCAAAGCACTTGTTAGCATCCAGCACTTACGAGGGAGGGGTTGGAAGGAACTCAGCAGAAGGAAAAGAACAAGATAATCATAAATCATTAATTTCCCATCAGGACTACAGAATTCTGGTGTAGTTTCCATCCTATCCACTTGAACTCAAGCTCAAATGAATATGATAACATCAGAACTCAGAAGACTGTAACACAGATCCTGTGCATGTAGAAGTGGATTTTGTAATCCACAGTTCTGCTCTTGCGGCAAAATTTACTCTCTAGATAAAGACCACAGTCCTGTCAGCACCCAAGAACAACCAGGAGGAGAAGGAACATGCACTAAACAATGTAAGGGTGAGAGTCCCAAAACAGATTTTCAGTTTATTTATTTAGGTCCTTCTTTCCTTGCCAGGTTAAACTTACCTGTGGTAAGGCAAGGAGGTAATCCAGAGCCAACGTCATGTTATTGGGTAAAGCATTGCTTACTAACTGCAAAAGAACTAGTGCAGGGGAAAAAGGGAATGATTTTATTATGTATCCACAATATTCACAGCTACTAAGTGCCATGCTTTTAGTCCTATATGACTTAAACACATTATTCACTTCAGAGGATTATTTTTAAGATTCCTTATGAAAGTCTTTTCAGCACCACCTAAATATAGATCACTTGGAGCTCTGGTAAAGGTAATCTCGTACTAACTCAAATTACACAGTTTGTTACTTAAATATGAAGAAATAACTTAACATATCTGCAAAGTCTAAGTCCAAATAGATGAGTTTCTTAGGGTTAGTCTTTGGTTTTAAAGACCCAAGACATACTATAAATTTATACCAATAAATGACAGCTAATGTGGAAAGATAACCATGTAAATACTAAAGATCAGAGCAATAAGACAAGTTTGTGAGTAAAAAAATTAGAATATTTTTGATTACTGTAATGATGGCATTAGTTTTGCTTCTCCTGAGAGCACTCTACAAAAAGAAAATCAGGCCTGCTTGGTTGGGTAGCAGTTGGGTGCAGTTCATATACATACCAAGGTCCTGGGTTCAATACCTGAGACCAGTGGGAATAATCAAGATGAACGACTAAACAAAATATATTAAAAATGCTCCTCTCTCTTCCTGCCTGCCTGCCTCTGCACACCTTCATTCCTGCCTGCCTTTCCTTTAAAAACATAAAAGAAAGAATATCAGTCTCTTGCTTTGATGATATAATATCTTAAAATATCTCACCATTAACAACTTTTAACCAAAAACATTCATTAAGCAACAAACTATCAATCTCATAGCTTTAAGAAAGTGTGCTTATACACAGCCTAGTAAGAAGGAGGCATGCTATACACAGGGTCACAGTGACAAATAGATTTAAGCAGTCACATATAATCACAATGTAAATCCTTTATTTTAAAAAACAGACTTTCATGATCTGCACATGATCTACTTTGGATTCAAAGTAAATTATATCTGAATTTGGTGACACACTATATGAATTTTTTTTCCAGTTTTACCCTCCTAACTGCCTCTTACTCAAATGAAAATTCAAGTCATTTGTACAAAGTGAACTATGCTGAGAGCAGGAGCAGCAGGGACAGGGGTGAGGTGAAGAGCAAGCTATCAGGGTGCAGTACCAGAGGCTGAGCTAGAACTCCAAATCTCCAGTGGATGACCACAAAATGGAGCTCCTTCAATTGGGCCCCATCAGAGAACACTGGCTCTCTAAATGTGAATTTTCTGTGTTCTCCAAACCCTACAAACCAGAATGAACCAACAGCCTATCTCAGGATTCCGAGAGATCATACTGTTTTAGATGTTTTCTATTCAAAAGCTACTCATTTCAATGTCCATTTCTAAATTCACTCCTTCATTCAATGTCAATTCTAACCTTCTCTGATGCAAACATTGCCTTGAACTAAGAACCACAGTCCCTGCCTCTTGGGAATAAATGTAGTGAAAAAGGTTCAACCAATTTTTTCTAAATAGTAATGAGAGCAGAGGTATAAGATAGGTAAATATACTCTAGAAGAAAACTAAAATCTGAACAGTGATACCAGAAGATAAAGCAAGAAAAGGCAGGTAAATTTAATCTCCTGAAAATTTTGAACTATTTGAGAAACATTTACCTAGAGTCTAAAAATTACATCACACACACAGATACACCTGGCAGTCATCTTGACTTATGTCTGCAGAATATTCACAATTGTGGAGGAGAAATATCCAATGGTTCACATACTAACAGTTTTTCTCTATTAATTTCTTGCTTATAGATTTTTATAATGTGATATATAATTGCAATATCATCTAGTTATTTTCTACCCCCATTCTAATTTTCTTCTGTTAGTTCTTTTCTTTATGCAAAGAGGTGTGCTTTCAAAAAAGAGCCCCATCTCCTCAGAACCCCTTATTTCAGGATCATGGCTATAGCCCCAGCTGCTGGAAAACCTTCCCTCTTAGAGATATGCTGGGGCCTGGGTGAGTGAGGCCTCCCAGGAAAATTAGGCCCATTACTCTTCTCCAATCAAACCCATTTTGTTTTCATAACATCAACTCAATCTTTCACTTCATTTACTATGCATATGGCTATTTCCAAAAGCTAAACCACCCACAAGGGAGGAAAATATGCTACAGACCATGAAAAAAATTCCAAAACAGAAATAAACAATGATGACACACTTGGAATAAATGTACAGTCCCCAGGAGCTAGCATCGAAGGGCAGAATTCTTAACTGAAAACATCAGCTCAAGTAAGCTTATTTCAAAAATAGTTATATTACTTCATAAATAAAATTCACATGATTATCATTAGCATGTCTCAAATATATATAATTAAGTATAAAGCATATAGGAGGCAAAAGAGAAAAGAAAGGCAATTAAGGAGCTCACAGGATAAAAATCACCCTTGGAAAAGAAGCTAGAGGTGCATCGCTGCTATTTTTGCCAAGCAGTGAAAATAATCATTCTAAAAACAAATGTTGGCTCTAAGTGGCTATCTGGGTAGATCTTACTTCACATCTACAAATACATTCATAACTGTTAATTTTCTATATTTCAGGGTGCTCTGGCATCTTGGGGGGTCTTACTAATCCTAGAGAGACTGTCCCTCCCAGGGCTCACGAATTCCTAAAGACAACAAGCAGCTTGCCTGCTAGCAGGCCTGATAAGCAAACCCACTGACACGAAGCCAATCTCTGAATGCCTCCTCTGGCTGCTATGCTCTAGAGCAATACTCCCCTGCCCTAATCCTCCTGGGGGCAGGTTCTTGACAATGAGTGACCATCTATATTGGCTAGGCCCACCAAACTCATTCAGTCTATCATGTTGATCTTGCTGGAGCTCACAACCAGCCCTTGCCTATTCTTCCCTGACACCCATAATGCAGGTTTTTACTCGCACTTGTTCATCATGTCTCCAGGCAGACCCAGTGCCTCCCTGTGGACCTGTGCAACCTCAGGAAGGAAGAAACTTTTTCACAAGAACCACTCTCATGTCCTGGTGGCTCACCATAACCCCAATAAAACCCAAATCCAGAAACACCTATTAATACACAATGACTGTTCAACCTGCAAAACCCGGCAGAATGAGACAGAGGGAAGGAAACTATCTTCAGAGGCAGCAAGCTCTGGGATCAAAGCTAAATGCCAGAACACTGGATTTGTGCCCATTCCAGTTCAGAATATTTCAAAGTTTGAACTGCACTGCACATGCACTGGAGACTTCAGGGCAATCGCAGCAGGTCCAGGAGCAAATACATTGATATTTCTGCTTGCAAAACATTTTGATACTCTAAGTGGGATAAGCCAAGGAAGTAAATAATATCATGTCAGTTTAGATGTCAAACAAGATAGAAAACTTCCTTTTGGTTTTCAAAGCATTTTGGACTTTGGATCTGAGCCTTAATTTACCTCCCATGAAAGCTGGCATTTAGCGAGGGCAAGTGTATAAAGTGCACAGCATCTCTAGCATATAAAAAGCAACTCTGAGGTTCCTTTTCCTCTCTCTCTAAACTAGACTTGAGGGAGTGAGTGGTTTTATTCGCTTAGGACCTTGTTTTGAATTCTTCCTAAAAATGATGGATAATAGGTTCTTCGATTAATAACTGTGGGCTATGGTAACAGAGGCAATTGCTTTCATGTTGTATAAATCATAATTACTAATGAGCCAATGAGTGCATTTATAGTTGGATGAATTTCAGTAAGCAGAAAACATTGGGCTTAGGCAGTCATACCTGACTATCTGACGAGCTTCTGCTACTGTCCTATTGTCACCCAGCTTCTCCCACTGAGCACTTGACAGGTACTTGAATCGGTTCTTCCTCACAATCTCTCTAAGAAGTTAGCTGTTTTTTGTTAATTACAAAGAGGATGTAGAATCACAAGTTCTTCTCATTGTCCTTTACCAACACTGCAAATCACCCATCTTAAGGAAAATGTTCTTCCCCTGAGACTGCTCCATTCTAGCAAATTCAATAATAGTCTCCCCTTTGAACCGATGAACTTAAGAGTGACAATTCCCTACTGTACCCAGACATTGACACGCATTCCATCCCAAGCCTATCCAAAAAGGTTGCCGCTCCTGTGTCCAATGATCCCCAAGCCCAGGGGTCTTTCCTCTCAAATGGCACTGCAGAACCATGTACTGCAGGATCATCCTTCCTTTGGTTCCAGGTCACTGGGTTCCAGCAACTGCTTCTCACATGTCTCTCCTCTGATGCGTCACCAGTTCCACCTGTCCCCTGAGACTGTTCAGAATGGGTGTCAGCTATTTCATCATGATCTGCTCATTCCACTTCACATTTGCAACCCAAGATAACTCAACTACAAACATTCTTAGTGTATTTCTTCCCAGACGATCTTACCAGGCTGGACCTATTTCTCAAGATTTGCGTTAACAGTGCCACTCATACACACCTTCAAATTAATTCTTCTCTACCCAATATCTTTCTTATTTCTAGAAACAATAAAATACATCCTCAATGGAACAAACAAAATCCCAGAGTCAGGTTGGATTTCGTCTCAACTCTGCTCCCAACATTGTATATCATTTCCAAAGAACTCTTTCATTCAGGCTTTCTCTTTTCACTGCCACAAACTCAGTATTTCACTGTTACAATCTGTAGTCTGTCTGTAACCGTGTCACTCTACTGGATTTCTGTCTCCTTCCAGGTCACTCTGAAAACAGCAGCTCCATGTCATATTTATAATCATGTACTGTGTAGCTATGTCTCTGGAGCTGAACTACATGCACGCACACACACACACACACCCCTTCAGTGATTTCCCATTCCTTAAAGAATTATAGTGATATTTCCTCATTGGCATTCAAGGTCTAAAATGGGCCAAATTTAATATTCAGTTTTAATTGCTGTTATTCCTGCCCTACCCACCAGCCAAATTAGTGTGACATTCAAATGACTTATATTACAAACTCTATTACTGTGCTTATGCCATGCCATATTATTATACAAAATTTAAAATTATTTAGTATCTGTTCTGATGACCAAACACGAAAAAGATGCTTTCCATGAATTAGTTATGTCACAAAACCCCACAAAGAATATAGAATTATCTTGTTTTCACAGACTCAGAAAACTAATGAAAATCACCTAAAGTCTGAAAGTAATTGATCTGTAAAGACTGTGTGTGCACTGTCTGTGTGGTGAAGCTCTAACCACCATTTGATGGTATTGGGAGGCGGGACCTTTGGGACATGATTAGGTGTGGATGCTGCCATGAGGAATGGGGCTGCATGCTGGGATGAGCACCCTTATGAGAAGAGACACCAGAATGCCCTTTCTTGTCCTCTCTCTGCAGAAGGACACAAGGAGACAGCAGCGGGCATCCCAGGAAGGGGCTTCCTCACCATCACCTGATCCTGCTGGTGCCCTCAGCTCATAATCCAATGTCCAGAACCACAAGATGTTAAGTTTCTATGGTTCAAGCCATCCAGCGCACTTCATGAGCTGACTAATACAAACAGGAACCAGGAGACACAATAGGAGAGATTGCTATCAGTCTATATTGGGCTACTGGCAGGCTGACACTATTATAATGACCAGGAACCAGAGTCAATGTGGTGAGAAGACACTCACTGGATCAACCCTGAGACACGGAGTCAGTAGCTCAAGCAACAGCCACAAGCAAATCCTCAATCTCAGCCAAGTCCTCCGAGAAGCATGTCCTCTGGGCCTGTTGCTGGGCTGGCATGCCCACTTACACTCCACTTGGCCCATTCCTCTAGAAGCCTCAGACATCTATTCAAACCACCCAAGATGGAACTCCCCTGAGACTGGGGTGCAACCAAAAGCTTCTCTACAGGACCAGCTGTCTTCAGTCATGTGAGCTGACTCAGAGTTAAGTCTAGGAAAAAGCACCTGGTTCTGTCGTCTGATAGACTTCAATGAAACAATTCTCTCTCATTCTAAACAATCCTATTTACATTCTTACACAATTGGGTTCACTTATTGGTGGGGCCCTCGCACACATTAAAACTATACACTGCTTGAAGCATGAAGACAAGTGTCAGAGGCACTAGTGAGGTGACAGAAGCTGATAGAACTGGAGGGGATGCCAGCTGGATGAGCCACTAATATTGTTGGTCCCCTGTCTCTGCACACCTGGTTTGTGGTGGGACTTCCACCAGTTCTCTGCTAAGAAGGTGAAGTTCAGGAGAAAACCTGGTCTTGAAGAACCAGAGCCCAAAAAAGACACAAGACCTACAAGGTCTGACAGGTTCTTACAAAATGAAGCAAATGTATTATCTTGGACCCAGCAATTCCACCCTCATATATTTACCCAAGAGAAAAAAGTGTATGTCCACAGAAATACATGTAGCAGAGAGTATACTACAGTCTTTCATGACAGCCAAAAGCTGGGCCAAGTCCCAATGCTCCTAACGGGAGAATGGGTAAAGAGTGGAGCAGTCAAATAATGGAATACCACTCTAATTCAAATAAAACTCATGATAGATACAAAATAGACACACATGCAAAATTTCCTCTTGGAGTTCTAGACAAAATACATACTACAATTCCACTAAGTGACTTCTAGAACAGTCTTAATGATCTATTCTAATGGACAGGGAAGACACTGACCTGGCTGTCTGATCAGGAGTGTGGGTGGGGTGCTTGCTGGGAAGAAGGATGAACCTTGTGATTGGTAGTCACCTTCCAGATCCAGATGGACATGGAGGTACATGTGTGTGCACTTTTCACACTTGTGCTACATATAAGGACTTTGTACTTTGAAAATTTTCTCTCATCAAAAATAGTTACAGTTTCTGTAAAACTTGGGTTCAAGGCAGCACAGGGCAAGTGTCAGGAGGAAGGTTATTCTCATCTGCCATGCACCGAAATTATGAAATGGGTTGAAAAATAAGTTGGTTCTGGTGAACAAACTAAGCGGGGGAGAAAGATGCTTACTGGCTGCAGAAGGTGATCTTAGGTCACAGGCTGCAGAAGGTGATCTTAGGTCACAGTGAATGAGTGTGTGTGTGTGTGTGTGTGTGAGACTCGTCCTATATTTAGCACTGTGTATGAATTTAATTTGCAATGCTGGTTTTCAAACCTTGAATACAATGCTTTTTCTAAACTAGTTATATAACCAGAATCAAATGAAATATATGCATAAGCCTCCCAGTACTAATTCAGTGCAAAATAAGTGCCTCTGGAAAGCATTAAGATAAATTTAATTCCAGAACTAAATTCTCAGAGGATAACAACACATATTGATTTGAAAATCATTAGCCATTAAATAATTCATTTAGCAAAATAAATAATGACCATTTTTTTTCAGTAGTCTCCATAAAAAGTTTTTCATCAACTTTATTAAAAAATTCTGAGAAGTCAGATCATATTGTGAAGTTTCATTTGTATTATGACCCACCTCTGTACCAAGGCAGGAGTCCCATTTCACCACAATTCTTAATTTAGGTCATTTAACCTGTATCCTCTTCAATTCTCATTTCTGAACAAATGTTTTATATTATAAAATAACCAGATATATGAGATACCAAATGTGATGCTATTTATGAAAAAATTCATAAATTACAAACATGAATACAAATTAAAGGGATGATCATTAGTAAAACCACCTCTATATTTTAAACAAAATTCTGTTAATATACATAGTAAGTGCTCTCCATGCTTTTCCCAACTCAACGATATTTGAAAAAAAATGTTTTTAATTCTTTAAAGGACTTGAATTCTTTCCATTGATTAAATATTAAAATCTGAATCTCCAAAAAGACAATTTAAAGAAACACCAGGGCAGAAAATATTAAGGAAATCCCTCCCATTGTGCTAAACACTCCCAGAGATGAAGAACATCCAGGAACTTAGATTCCATTTGACAAAGCCTTTCCTCAAGTCCTGTTCCCAAGGCAGTTAGTTACACATTGTCCTTCAGTCCTGTGAAAACACACTGATTTTGCACCAATCTCACAGAAAACTTGCACAGCCCTTAATGGTGTCAAATGAAGTTATTCAAAATTCTGGTAAAATGTGTTTTTCTTAACTCCCATTCATACTTTTTCTTGTTGTCTTTTAAAATGGAAACGTGCAGGCAGGAATGAAGGTGAGTGAGCAGTCAGGCAGGAAGAGAGAGGAGGAAGCAGCATTTTACTTTATTTTTATTTAGTTGTTTGTACTGATTCTTTCCCCCCAGACCCATGACTCGAACCCAGGGGTATGTGACCTGTGTCCTTTGAAGGCGACTGACGTAACTGCTGCTCCACCAGGGCATTTTTCGTACCATTTTATGTGTTGTTCTCCTAACAGAAGTTACATCACCTTGTCAAGGAACTAGAACTTTCGTTCATACCTTCCGTCATTGGAAATACTTCTTCGCCTTCAGTTTTCATCTCTGCCATTTTTCTAGTCCTCAGCAATACTTCCTCAAATCTCTCCAATGGGAAAGGCTGATAGGTATTGTAGGTGACTTCAGACTAGACAAAAGCAGCAGTGACACCATTTAGCAGGGTTTCTGTTTTTTCTGTAAACATATTCTTAGGAAACACAATCATGAGATTTAAAATCTGGTGACTTGAATTATAACTTCTCACTGATTAAAGTATATTGTTTTATGCAAAATATTAAATAGATTTTAATCTCATAATATGTTATGATGTATACCAAAAAAAGAAAATAAACAACATATAAAACCAAGGAATAATATGAGTAAGAACAAAGCCAAAGAAATACATTTTCAGGAAAATAAATTTTTACGGTTGCTTACACAACAAGGCACAACAGCATGAGAGCTCAGGCCTACTTCCTTACCTCTGTGACAAAGGGATTGGAGAGGACAGATTTATAAAAAGGATGACAGCCTTGTTTCTCTAGACCTTCGTCGTCTATGGTTCCAATTTGGTATGAACCACCAAATTCTTGTCCGAACATGAAACAAAGTGAAGACAGTGGATGAAAATCAAGAGCTCCAGTGGAGGGAAGGGCCTTGGAGGAGAATGGGGGCTGGAAGAAGAGGGAGGGGTGGGGGAGGGAAGAGGAGCGAGCAGAGATGCTCACTGATTTCCAGAGAAACTCAATGCCCCCCGTGTCATCCACAGAGTATGTCAGGGTGACACGGGCTCCCAGCAGAGAATTTCAGAACAATAATTGCACTCTAATAGTGGCACATTACCAAACCCTGCCCTGCCTTCCGATTTCCCAGTTACGTGGCCATCAAGGAATCAGAAGCACTGAAGCCATGGGAGTCAACAGTAATAATAAGCTCCCTTGAACAGCGTTTCACTAATGTGCCCCCCGCTAAACACACCTGTAGTAGCTGGGCAATGTCAACAGCCACCAGTGCAAAACTAAACGCCGCAGGAACACATTTGAAGCTACATTAACAACACTGATCATACACAAAAACTAGTTCAAAATGACTGGAGACTTGGATGTAAAACAAGAAACCAAAAAATACTTCAAAAATCTTAGGCAATATGTTAACAGATATTAATTTTAGGGAAACCCTGAGGGACTCAACTCTGCTTCAAAGGAAAGAAAAACAAAAACTAAAAAATGAGACTAC
>RJWH01009475.1:0-22391 GCA_004363575.1 Solenodon paradoxus | reverse complement strand
CCCCCCTCCCTCTCTCCCTCCCTCTCTCTCCGCCCCCCCCTTGGTATAACAACTAAAAGAACATTGATTAGCACAGTAAGCATTAACTATGTGCCAATATACCTTCCCATAGCCCTATGAGCAATGATGAGGTAGATCTATATTGTGCCAGAAATGCGTGTGTGTATATACCTCCTTGTGCAGAGAGACTGCACACACAGCCATTGTTAATAGGTTGCCCTGGGAGGGGTGCATGGGAGCCCTGAGGTAGAACAGCAACTCACTTTCATAAAAGGGTCTCCCCTTTTAGGGGTATTTATTGAAATTATTTTTTAATACCAAAGAAATGGTTTAGTTTATTATTAAACATTTATGTGTCTTTCTATCATTGTCAGTTTAAGCCCTTTAAGTCTGAGTCTTTAAAATACATACACAAACACTGTTCATGCCTCTCCCACCCTGTATTTGTACAGTGTATTTTAAAAATATTGATATTGCTTACTTGTTCACAATACTACATTCATTTTTGAATATTGATATCTCAATCTATATGTCACACCATACCCTCTAGAGTTCCACTGTCCTTTCCCATCACATGCATGAATTAAAAAAAAATCACCAGTTTGAGGTACTTCTTCATTCTCTACCAAGTATAGTGATGGTAAATAAAGATTTGAAATGATTTTAACACATTAGTGTCATTCCATTCTTGCAGACACCCAGTTCTTAATCGTTAGTCTGAATTGTTTTATTTATGGATGAATCTGTCTCTCAGCTGGACTGAACCCAGAGGGCAAAAATTTCTCCTGACTGATGGCATGGGGCCTGGAGGAGAGCAGGTTCTCAACAAAGGTCTGTTGAATGGATGAATAGAGTAGATACAAGGTGAAGGAGTATACTTGTGTTCTATGTTTCCTCCAGGACACCCTTAGAAACATTTTTAATCATTCCTGATTTGACTTTGTCCTGGATTTGCCTGTGACTGAAAAGGTGGAAAGCATAGAAAATGTGTTTGTGTGAGCGCGTGCATGCTTGTCCCTCAGACCTGGATTTTGAACTCAGGTCTGTAGGCTTTATGTGACCTGTACCCAGCTGCCTTAGCCACCTTAATTTCCTGAGTCCCAGGGGATCGCCAGAAAGGATCTTTGAATCAGGATTTTGCACTACCAATGCAATACTTAGGTCTTCTTGGCCTCAGTTATAAGCCTTGAAACAAATTAAGACGTATTTGTAAAATAATTGAGTGCAAGTCTCGGTTGAATACTAAGTGGTCATTTGAAACCTCACAGAAATGCCACCACTTCGATGCTGTGTTTAGTGCTTTGGTTTACGCACATGGTAAGGGCTGTCTGGATGGAAGGGCTCTGCGTCCTCTTGAACATGGGGTCTGCTTTCATTACTCCATCTCCCGGGGCTTGGGTTTGCCCGCAGTCTACTGCGTGGTTTTCGTGTAGTAGTTGTGACAATTTTTCTTATCAACTCTCTTCTTTCTCTCTGAATTTCTGCCAAAAAACAAAACAAAACAAAAGAAAACCCTGCCTCTAAGTTAATTGCTTCATTTAAATAAGGAAATTTTGTTTGTCAAGTTGAAAAACCTAAGAAGAGAATATCAGCACATACACAATTAGCTTCTGTTTAAAATTGCACTGACGACTTTTTTATTTGTATAGTTTTTTCTTTCCCCTCTCCCTGGGTTTCGAACTCAGGTCCTTCAGCTTTATGTGGTCTGCACCGTGGCTGCTGAGTCACAGGAGTGCACCATAAAGCATGTTTTAGTTTCTTGGGTTAGTAGTTAAACATACAGATAACCAAAATTTGGTTTTACAGTACTAATTGAGGTAGATCTTCTAAGATAGCTGACAATCCCAGTCTTCAGCTGCCTCTACTTAGGGGCTGAGAAAGTAAAACACTACTCATTTCCCTAGCTTCCCTGGTAATTAGGAGTAGCTGGGTGCCACACTGCTGGCAGTGAGACACAAACTGTGCTAATGCAGTTTCTGGGAACGCTTTTGCTTTATTGGCAAAAGAGAATGGATTCAGCCTCTGCTCTCTTGTCTTCCTTTCTCGAATGTGAATGTGATACGTAGGCTCTGAGAGCCAGCTTGTGACCAGAGTGGTAGGCACAAGGTTGATAAGCCATCATGATACAGGTAGCAAAGTGGTAAGCTAGAAAGAGACGGGGTGACAGCACTGAATGGCTGATGACGCCAGAGATCAATCTCCACACTTCTGACTAAATCAGCCCTTGTTTGTTGAAACCACTGTTGAACAGGTATTTGTTACTTGTAACCCCGTGCGTTCCTAATGGATTGACTTGATACGTATAAAGCCTGACAGTGTTCTGGGGATTTATTATTTTGGCTGATTCTTGAAAAAACCACATGGGGTAGAAAAAGCAGATATTTTTATACAGGAGGACATGAGAATGGGTGGAACAGATAGGAATTGCATGTGAACTTCTTTAGCTCGCAGCCCAGTGTTCTGGTAAACCACTCTGCCTCACAGGTTCTGCAGCATGACCTATGGCTGCTGAGCAATAGAGATAGAAAGTAACACAGTGAGCTTTGATGTCTCTCTGAACCTTAATCTCTTCTGTAAAGTGGAGATAATAGTTACTGATCACAGGGTAGTGATAGGGCTGCTGAGGTTTTGTGTCTAATGGTTTTAGCACAGTGTTTGGCATATAATAAGCCTTCAGATGTTAATTGATGCTTGTATCATGCTTTGTTACTTGTGAGAATGTAGACATGCTTTGTGGAAGCTCAGGATAGCTTCTGCAGATCGCATCTTAGTTTCTGACGCATCGTTGGTGAAGCATCAGGGAGACCTAGGTTCAAATCTCAACAGCACCTCTTTTAATGAACTCAGTGACCTCAGGTGAGTAGCAATCTGTGAACCTTATTTCCTTCATCTGTAAAATAGGAATATGAAAAGCCACTCATGGTTATTGGTAATGACGAAATGAGGACAGAGTGTAAGGCTCTAGCACAGTGTTTGGCACACAGCCGGAGCTCGGTAGGCATCTACTTTCACTGTCCCTCTGACCTTGTCCAGCCACTTTCACAGCGTCTTTGATAAAAGCTATGTCGCAACATAGTTCTATAGATGACCAACCAGCTATAGACTCAAGGATAGAGGCCGTGAGTCTCTGGACCTTTGATTAGGATTAGGTGGTGGGGAGCTCGGCATCCACGAGGGGGTATTCTCGCAACTTTAGACAATGAAATGCGACTGCATTTATGATTGGGAAAGTTGTCCTCATTTTTAATATCTATGATATTCTAGCCTATGATTGTATCAACAGTTATTTAATCCTTTTCAAATCGGGGGGCATTTAGGTGGTTTCCACTTTTCTGAAGTTAAGTGTAATATGTATTATTCATGTGTGGATGTTGTGACCGGATACCTAAGATGTGATTATGCTGTAGAGTTGTGAGTGTCTGAGCCGTGTCTTGGACGTAGGGAACAAGGTCTTTCCCAAAGGGCGAAAGTGCTCATTCTCTCAGTCTTACTTGCGTTGCCAACAGCACTGACTGACCATCCCCACCCCAACCTCCTTGTCCTGCTCTGTTCTTTTTCCATAGCATCTTGTATTGTACCTTACAACTATTTTATTTTAACTTAGTGTTTATTTAGTATCTCCCTTTGCTACAACATGAAACTCCCTGATGGCATGGATTCTTGTCCCTTCCATTTACCAGTGCACCCCAGGTACTTACAATAAGAAAATGGCACATACTAAGACTTTAATGAATGTTGATTGAGTGAACTCGGGGTAAGAGGGTTGTCTCAAGCAGAAAGTGACTGGGGAGAGCTCTACATGGTAGGAGCGTTGGGGACGTGAGTCCCTGACTGGGAAAGGTGTCAGGGTATTGGAAAGGTTCTCTGGGGTGATGGACAGCAGGAAGCAACTCCTCCTGAAGGCTGGTGGGGAACTGAAGTCTGACCTTGGCAAGTACTCATAGAATTATGACTTGAGACTGCCTCCTGGGGCAAGAGCAGAGATGGCAGAAGTGGCGGTTTATTTCAGTTTTTACAGTTGCGACAGACACTGCTCGTGCTATTCTTTTTCACGGAGCCTGCATGTGTCCTCGGGTCCTTTGCCCCACTCTTCCAGGCAGCCCTTGCCAGTGGTTATACATCTCATCCTACTTGCCTTGCCTGGAAAATAACTGTATCATATCCACGTGTTTGAGTAGAATAACACTTGTGAATTATAGTAATAAGTTAGCCATGGCAGAATCAGAAGCCTCGACTGCCTAAACATGGTGGATTGTTGGGGTTTTATTTTTCTAAATTGTCATAAAATATACAAAAAATGTGCCATTGTACCATTTTAAAGTGTACCATTCAGTGGCATTAACTACATTCACATCACTACACAACCATCACCTTCATCCATCGCCAAAACTTTTTTCATCTTGTAAAACTGAAACTGTATCAATTAAACATTAACTACCCAGATCCCCTCCTAAGCCTGGTGGTATAAATGCCTGTTTTTCTTTATTTCCATGCTGCTCGCTCTCAGTGTTCAATAAAATCTTTTCAGAAAACATTACCTAACTCAGCTGTGCTAGGAGAAAGGCTGTTATTTTCCACACTGAGCCAGAGCTCTAAAATGGGCCTTTGGGAGGCCAGTGGGGCGACTGGTGGAAAGCAGGAGAGTAACTCGGGAGACAGGAGACACGGCGGGGAAAGACCTGCCTGTAGGGTTCTGCACACCACTGCCAGAGATTGGTCAAAGGTGTGCTCCCATCCAGCTCTGAACCCCAGGGGCGCTTCCATTTTTTGTGCCTATTTGGAAGCTGGTATTCGAGCATGAATTTGAAGAATCTCAGTCTCTGCCCATAGCTGCTGTTGGCTGTCTCAATTCTAGGTTTGAGCATAATGAAGATTTGGCAGTGTGACAACTTCTTAGTCCCTTGATTCTATGCCTTAGGAATAAAAAAACAACATAAAATTGAAAAGTGGAAACAACTGAGATTAAGGGGCAAAGTGGAAAGAAGTGGGAATGTCATAAATAAAAACCGCAGGAATGCAGTGGCGTTCTGTCTCCCTGATCCGCTTCCTATTAACCAGGCTGCTCAGTTTCTTCCCTGTAACACACATGGCTGTCATTTTCCTTCTCTTGGATCTCATGCCAATTCCTGAGACACTACGCCACTGTGACGTGTATCCTCACTTACCTGCATTATTGCTCAGTCCTTGGATGGCCTCCCAGGAGTCTCACTCAGACAGAATTCTAAGCAGTATTAGAATAATTGAAAATGTTACCTTTTGGATATGTTGGTTTAAGCCAGAAAATAGGAAGATCGCCACAAAGTTCTAAGACTTTCAAACTCAAGAAGCTCTTGTCCTTCACAGGCTGGTCTACAGCCACCCAAATAAGAGAGTTTGCTTCATATTTAACTGGCATGATCTTGCCTTCCTGTAAGAAGTAAACATAAAATGTGTTGAACAAAGAGGTCAGTGCAACGTGCTGCATGTTAAGATTTACACGGTGAGATGATGTTGCCTAATGAAAATGTGACGGTGTGTCTGTGTGAGTGCCCATCGTCAGGTTCTGATCTCTGTTTTGCAGCTCTCCACAGTATTCAACAGCCCCTTCATATTGGCCTGCCGTTGGAGAACTGGGCTGTGAATATGAATATCCTGTGTAGAAGGAAAATTACTTGATACCAGCTTTGAGATTTAGGTTAATCTGATGTTTTTGATCAAAGAAGTGTTTGAGGGAAAGCAATTGAATGGACCCTGGACTCCTATAAAAGACAGAGGGACCTTTCATTTGAAGTGAAAATCCTTTGGGGTTTTGTTCTGCAGCTTCTGAACAACAATGGAAAAACAAGTGATTGGTTCTTTAATGTCTTAGTTCAAAGTATTATTTAACATAAACCATTTCTACATTTCCCAGCTATAACAAAACATATTTCAGACTTTCCTCACATCAGGCACACCACAGAGATTTCAGAGCTAAACCCTGGATTTACTTCTACAGCGAGATGCTGAGAATGGTTTGATAACCCAGGAGACAAATTTATTTTGCCAGGTTGTTCCTTTCATGTATTTATTGCTTTGCAGTAGGTAGGTAGAAATTAAAATGTTTTCTTATTTTTAGCTAAAAGCAGCACTTCATTTATGCCTTTCTCCCTCAGGCTATGGCTGCATTAAAATAACTTAAAGTTATTGGCGGAAACCAACACTCAGGTAATCCAGTTATTTACCTTAAATTAAATGGCTCCATCCAGGAAATGAATGCACTTTGAGTACTGTAGCTTTTTAAAGTTACACAAAAACTGATGAAAAATGTATGAGAGCAAGTGGTGCATAAATCTACTCCAAGGTAATCTAAAGTGTGTGGGGAGAGAGCAGGATGATTGGGATAATGCGTATATATGCATCTACAAATGAAGAATGTTAAACTGGTGGCGCTTATGTTTAGAGTGCCCACCAACCTCCTTTCTCCCGCCCTTTCCTTGCAGCACTGCCCTGCTTTTGTTTCAGGCAGCACTGTGCTCAGTCCCAGGAGAGACACTTGCTTTCTCAGCTTCTCCAGCTGCTAGGGATACTCGTGTGACAGTTTTAACCAAAGCCATCCATGCTGATGTGTGTCAGGGATCGAGAAGACTTTGGTTTTCCCTGGTTAAAGGAAAGTCATGGCTGCATTGCTGCTCAGCCTCTTCCTGACTTCCTTACTTGAATGCATGGTTGATGTTTGGAGCTGGAAGGAAAAGGTGAAAAAATCCAAGATGTTGGCCAAGGAGCCAGTGCCAGCAGCCACGTGTTTCCTCCTTCCCATGCAGAAAAACACCCTCTTTGTCACTGAGTGCAGTTTTCTGCTACCGACAGCCAAACACATACTTAATGCACACAAACGTACTGTCTTGACTTCAGTTTTCTTCGCCAGAGAATTCATCTTGCACAGTCTACACAGCTAAACTTTAGAAAAATAATCCACTTCTAGGGTCTGAGAGTCAGATGCAGACAGATTTAAATATAAGACTGCCCACCACAGTGAATATAAATTGATTTTGAATTAATTAAATTGAACTAGTGGAAACTTAAGATACCTGAAGTACTAAAGAATAAAAGATTTAAAATTATAATCATATGAAGACATGTATCCACTATAATCTACATTTTCAAGATAAGTGAAAATAATAAGAATGTACAACAGTAACTGCGATTATGAAAGTATCATACACACCTGCATACGAACAGTATTCACCAAAACATTGACATTAGCTGTCTGGGGGTTATGCTATTGTGATCTTTTTCCTCTATTATGGATTTCCCAAATTTTCTATAATGATTAAGTACTGGTTTTCAAAATCAGGAGGAAAAAGCTTACTTGGAATAAAACCCAGAAAATGTACTGTAAGCTTATGATTAAATCTGGATCGGTTATGGTTGGGAGTTGCTGCTTTGGGAAGCAGGAGAGAACTAGGTTTATGTCCACTTAAAGGAAAAATGTCAAGGATTAGAGTTCCCTAAAAGCTTCAGAAGCAAAGCAAAATGATATGACAAAAAATGATGCAGTAAGTTCAAAGGTCCAACTACAGGAAGTTTGGTCTCATCTTTATACTCCATATGAAGAGGTTCACAGCTTGTGAGAACATACTGGAACATGAGCAGAGGAGACTGGAGCCATAAAGCTCTGGAAACATCTCAGGATGAATAGTCAGGGGAGCTAGGAGTAGGAAAGAAAATGGAGGACATGATAGCAATTTTCAAAAGTCCCAGGTTTGTTTATAGCTTATGTTTGGTTTTGTTTTGAAATATCTCCTGTTGCTGTTCCTGTGAGAACAAACACTCGGGCAGTTTCCAGGCACCTTTGCTTACCCTTATTTTCCTTTTTTTCCCTTGAGGGAGCTGATCTTTGCTTCACTTTCCTCTCAGGGATACTGGAAGGCTCAAAGGGGATCATAATATAATTAATAACTAGCAGCGGCCATCAGCTCATCTAGTAGGTTCTAGGGCAATGGGGACAGTGTGCATATCCTGAGTTTGTAGATGACGAAACAGACTCATTGAGCAGAAGCCACATCCATATCAAGTGTCAGAGCTGGGATTTGAACCCTATTTTCCTGTCTCCTAGGTTGGTCGTCTTTTCACCATAATTTGCCATGACTCAAATGGACATTGACAATAAACATTACCACCTTGAAAATATTACACTATCAAATGTAGGATATTATTTTAAAATGTGTCTTTATAATTCAGTGTGCAATTCTTAATGTTTTAAAAAATGAAGCTCAAAGACAAGCTATTAATAAGTGGAAGAATTACATTTAAAAGGCCTTAAAGTTTGACAATAAAAAAGGAATTTGATATATGTTGTGTAGCTTCACTGAGCTGAACTTGAACCAAAGAGAAGAAATCGGGGGAGTCATTTCAGCTCAATGTCAGGCAAAACAATTACAACTCCCTTCCATGAAGCTACCTGATAGAGAGTGCTTGGTAGCTGCTTTCCAGCAGAGGCTGGTGATCACCTGTCAGGGATTTTCAGGAGGAACTGAGGGTCCTTTGATAAATCTTCTATCCTGTGAAGTCCTTCATGTCGCCTTCATTCATGAATTGACAGTACCCTGACATCAGGCAAAAGGCCATGTAAAGACCAACCCCTTTTACTTGCTTTAAAATAAGGTTTCCCACTACACCATGTAAAAATGACCACTTGGAACCAACCAGTAGGACCACAATAGTTTAAATCCATTTGACAAAGAATTAGAAGTTATGTTCTGATCATGAATTTATCCAGGAATGATAGATGGACAGGGTCATTCCTTCAGTGTCTGCCAGTCCCACTGTCTGGAGCATGTTGGTACCCACCAGTTCTGAGGAGATGCTCTGTTTGGTCATGGTGCCCACCTCAGGAACTCGAGCCTTCACCTGTGCTTTGATGTAGCACTTCTCTCCTCCAGCAAAACGAATCCCTGTGATGCCCTAGGAAATAAAAATCCAACTAGCCATCCATTCATTTATTCAGTGTATTGAGTCTCTTCTGTGGGCCGGGCACTGTGTAGAGGGATGAGCAAAACAGATGGTATCTGACCTCATGGAATCTACCTTCTTTTGCCATTTACCAATAACAGGGATAAAGTCAGGTAGTGATAAATGCTATGAGAAAATACAACGGCGGAGACGGAGTTGCTCCATCTAAGCCATCAACACCTGAGCACTCTCAAAATGAGTGTCATCTTTTCTACATAGTTTTCTCTGACCATTCCAGGCTCAGCGGGTCTCTCTTCAGTCTTGTTTCTCACTTGGCACAGAGTTCACAATGCCTGTAGGTAGCTCCTTGTGAATGTCATCTCCCCACTCACTTCTCAGCTCTTTAGAATAGTATCTAAAGTTAAGAACCAAAACAATTTCTTGGTGATCAGAGGTTCTCAAAATATATTAGTCCAATTAATGCCATGATTTCCGATTTTTTTCTAGTTTACGGATCCCAGAATAAATAGTATAGCTTTCTACAATGCCTAGAGCTAAGCTTTGCTCCTAGATCTAATCCAAGGACTTGGATGTCTTGTTTTTATCCCCAGAGAGATCAAAACAGTGTCTCCTCATCTACCTAGGGACCAAACCCAAGGGAAACCTCAGCCACAAAGCCCCGGCCCTGGCTGATGGCTCGCACTGCTCTGCACACGGAGCACAGAGGATAGCAGTGTGCTGTCTCCAGAGTGCTTACCCGCTCCCTGCTGATGAATTCATGACGACTAAGTGTCCAGAGAGAGTATTCAAGGGCTACAAAGATTAGGCCATAATAATGTAGATACCTACAGAAATCCAGACCTGACACTCCTCTCTGTTGAATTGAGATAAATGTCGGGAAGGTATAGAATGTGTTCCAGTGTCAATGCTAAGGAACAGAGGAAGAAGAGCACTTAGAAAACTAGGGGTACTGACACAGGAGTCACCCTCTTAAATGAAGATTGAAGTTAAAAGAAAGTCATGCTTGAGTTTATTTATGGAAAGTTACGCCATATGTAATCAGGAGATGACGAAAGCTGCCAGGTAACTGGAGAAGATGAAAAGAGGCATGTTACTCCTAAAGTCCCTCATTGTGTGCCTTGTGGCCTAATTGCTATGGACACACCTGTGACTCGTCCTTTATTTCTTCCAGCATCCCCTCTCACCCAGGGAGACGGGTTAGTATCCTCCATCACAGAGGAGGAGCTCCAGGTTTACTGAAGAGATTCTCCATCCACTCAACCAGAATCAACTGGAAAGATTTCAAAAGCACAGATGACTGTGTGTGGTGCCAGAGATTCCCATTTAATTGACCCCAGGCAGTTCTCAGACATGAGTATGCTTAAGAGCTCCCTGGAGGGTTATAAATGTACAGCAGGTTAGAGGAGTTTAGAGAGAATAAAACTTGTTCCCAGTAATAAGGGTTTTTTTTAAGCGATAGAAATGACCCACTATTAATTGTTTTTGTACCTCCCCACCCCCAATCATATGTTGACAGCTAACCCCCATTGTGATGATATTTGGAGGTGAGATCAGAAGGGTGGAGCCATCATGAATAGGATAAGTGTCCTTATATAGAGACTAGAAACCCAGTCTACAAATCTAGCAACTTAATTTTGGGCTTCAGAATTTCCAGAGCTGTGATAAATTTCTGTTGTTTATAGGACACCAAAACTATGATCATTTGTTTTAGCAGCTTAAATGTGTTAAGACCTAAGCTTCGGATCCAAATTTCTTCTATACAGTGGCTTACAGACCTGTCCTTGCATCTAATCACCTGGAGGACTTGTTAAATAAAACGTGTAATGTTGGGCTCGAACACCAGAGTTTTTGACTCAGTAGTTCTGGAAGGGGGCCCACACTTTACGTTTTAACAAGGTACTAAGTGCTGCTGTTGCTTAGTGGTGGCCTGAAGAACACGCTTTGAGAACCACTATTTTCTGCTATCTCCTGAATGTCTGCTGTTCTTATTCTGCCTGTAAATCTAGGGCTCATGGTTTAAAAAACAGAAGGCGGGGGAGATTATTCCCCTTGTGTGATATGTTCTGTTGAAACCTTCATCTCTGAATGTAGAATGCAAGGGGAGGAATGCTGTATAACCATTACCATATCCCCAAAGGAGAGACTTGATTCTATTGAAGAATTCACAGCCCTGAATGTGAATCTAGTTTTGAGTTGGTTCTGAAGGACTGCAGATGGCATAGAGAAATGAAACCCCAAAGGGACTGGTCCTGTGGGAAGGAATTCACACATATTAACCACCATGTCTAGCTACAAATCCACATCAAGCAGTGAGATATATTAAGAGATTAAACAGAGGTTGAATGAAAGCATAAGAAAGTCAAGCAAACTTCCTGTTGTTTTTGCAAACAAACAAGGCCTTAGAAGCTGGTGATAATGAAGAAATTTGCTAACAAAGGTAATGAGCAAAGAGTCCAGTGAGCTAACATTCTTCTATCAAGTCCAATAATCTCAATGTAACCACATTCTCCTTTCTAGGGGATTGCATCTATTTCTGTGACTTAAAGCAGAGTTCCCAGGCAGGGTAAGGGGTTCTTTCCCAAGAGTCATTTTAGAAATCTTTGGCTATCTGTAAATTTTATTTTATTAATTTATTTTAGAATTTTTTGGGTGATAACAAAGATTGGGGGTACCTCTGGCCTTTACTAAAGCTCAAGACTAACAGGTCTCAAAGGGTCTTGGGAAATCCTAAAGAACTAACTGCCCTGAGTCCTGGGTGAAAATCCTGAGTATAAATACAAAGCTTTCCATATAGACAGAATGTGATTTTTGACATAGTTTTAAGGTACAACAAATATCCTAGAAATGCAATTAACTGAATTAACTGAAAATGGAGAAAGAAATGCTAGTTTTTTCTGTTCCCTATTTGGAAAAATTAGCTGGTATTTAATTTATCAACACATACACTACTATGTCAATATGTATTTTAGGCTTTGACATTAACAATGATTCAACTACTGGAACAAATGTATGATCGTACGATATCTTCAAGTACATCAAGTTGAGGATTGACATATTAAAGAGCAAATTTTATTATAAATTTCTTTGTTTTATTCCTTTATGTTCTCAATGAGAGACATGTTGATTTTTGCAATGTATTACCTGCCTACCAAGTAGGTCATATTATCTGTTTATTTCCCTCTAATTTTTTAAATTAAAACTTTCAAATATCCACAAAATTAAAAGAATTGTATAGTGAATACCCATACTGCCAGTTTATTCTATAGTATTTTTTTAAGAGAGGAAGGAAGGGAGAGGAGGACAAAGCACTTTTATTTATATCTGAAGCCCCAGGTCTCAAACAGAAGTCCTTGGGCTTACATGGTTCACACCCCAGCTGCTTAGAAAGCCATCAGGATGTCCCTTATATCTTCTTTTTTTATTTTAAAGGAAAGCTGCAGGCAGGAATGAAGGCGGCAGACAGGCAGGAAGAGAGAGGGAAAGAAGAAGCATTTCAAATTTTATTTCTATTTTAATTGTTTACACTGGTTGTTTCCCACCATACCCAGGACTTGAACCAGGCATAAATGGCCTTCATCCTTCAGAGGCGACAGACCCAATTGCTGTTCCACCAGTGTGAGCCATATCTTTTCTAACCAGAATTTTTATTATATAAATGGGTCATTAGGTCTGAAAGGGTTGGCTTAAACCAACAGCGCTGATGCGTTTGGGGATAGAACTTCCTAGAATGTAATTCAAACCCTCTGAACTAACCAGTGTTTGTACTTCAGGGTATTAACAAAGACTCTTCTTGAACTAACCCTAGGTGATTTCCTCCGGGTTCTGTTTTTTACTAGGCTCCGATCATGGATTCTATCTTTTCTAATTTATTCTAGTTTTAGCAAGAATCCAGCTGAGTCATCCTTGGTCTGATCACCCTCCATCTTATTATCCTGACTTGTCTTCAACAAAACTCCTGTTCAGTTTAGCAAAAAATTACTCTATTTTTACTTAGTAGTTTTCCCTCTACTAACATCTGATCCTACACCCTGGCTACAAATCCTCACTTGTCTTCATTGTGTATAGACTTGAGCCAAATTTCTCTCCCCTAGTACAAAACCCCATGGTAGTAGCTTCTTTAATAAAATCTGCCTTTTTTGTTTTTTTTAAGAAAAAGTAGAGGCAGGAATGAAGGCGAGCAGACACAGGTAGGAAGAGAGAGGAGGAGGAAGCACTTTATTTATTTTATTTGTTCATCTTGGTTTTTATCCCAACTCCAGGTTTTGAACCCGGGTGCCTGGGATATATGGTCTGCACTCGGTTGAAGGCACCTCTCCAAGCTACTGCTATACCAGGTGCACCTCCTTATCTTCTTTAACAAGTGTCCTGAATATTTTTTAGCTGTAGGAATTGGGAGTCCTTTTTTCAGTGCTATTTTCTCTCAGAAGTTTCTTTCCTTCTTTTTTTTTTTAATCCCACTCAGCTCTACTAAATTTTGGGGTGAGGTCCTGTGTTAATGGGGCAGACTATTCATTATGCACTTACAAGTCAGAACTTTCTCTGATCTGGTCCCACCTCTGTCCTCTTCCCCATGTTAGGCCACAACGGGCTACTTATATTCAGTGTTCTTCCCTGGGTTTGGAAAGGCCTGTGCCTAGCTTTGCACTGCTTGCAATCCTAATCATTCTTCCAGACCTCGTTCAACTAGTGCCACCTCTGTAAACCTGCTCTGACCCCATCATGGCCAGTGATGGCCTCCCTTCTGTGAGCCGCAGTGTCCTGTTCACAGTGCCATTGTGGCGTGTTTACTGGGCTGACCTGAAGCCACCTCTGGGTGTGCGTCGTCTTCCTGGGTGGCACTGTGAGGTCTTGGTGGGAGAGAACACGTGTCAGTCATCTTCATACCCCAGCTTGCATCTGTGGACACTTGACACAATCCCTTGCACCCAGTGGGCCTCATAAATGCTTCTTGAATTTGATTGATAGCTTAAAATATAGGAGAAAGTAATAGTATAGATACCCTAGTGACTGATTCATTTGTTTTCAAATGTCCAGGCTTGTTTAAATCCATAACGGGTTCTATCCATCAAAAAAATGTTCTGCTCACCAGTTCTGACTCAGAGAAATGTGGAGGCTATCAAAGAGAATTGATCAGTTTATAAAATATTTGTGACCCTCTTGGCCTATGAGAACAAAATACAATCAATACCATTAGAGCCAAAGGATTATAAAACAGAAATATAGGTTTGGGATTAAAATATTTTAAAACTGTATTCCAGACACAGGCACAGCTTGAGAGAGGCGTGGCTTTTCTTATTCATCACCTGCCTTGGCATCTCTTGATACTGTGGCACATCATGGATGTTCAATTTTGCTCTTAATTGAATTATGTGTGTGAGTCATATTTCATAATTTTATATTGAGCAGTACAAAGAAAAAATGCTTTTACCTCGTCCTGGTTCTTGCAGTAAAAGCCTTTAATAGGCCCAGAATAATTATCCCTGTGCACTGATCAGAATCATTTGCAAAGTTATGACTAAATGAACTGCAGCTGGGCGCATACAGGTCTGCTGAGCCCCCCAGGGCAGTGCACACCCCCAACCTAGCCGGGCCTTGTCATCATCAAATAAGATCTAACATCGTTGGGGCTCTAATATTAGCATCTGTTTGGTATTCAAAAGGACTTGTGAAGTGTGTTTTGGTACCAGCAAGGGGAGTTTTTTCATTCAAATGAAAAACATCTCGAGTTTTTCTCATCCATCAGAGGAAGATGGATTGAGGAGATGTTTGTGGGCCAGTAAACTATCACAAGAGACATTATTTTCAAGACCCTTTTTCATTATGAAGTCGCGCCTACTTCATCTACAGCTTTTACAGGAGAACACAAATAGTGATGCCTCTTGTTAGAACAGGAAAGAGAGTAAGATATTTATGTGCCCCAACAGGAAAGTAAGCCTGGAGTGCACTGGGGTTTGCAGAGGTACACTGAAGCATTGATGCATAACTTCACGTCTCACATCGCCCGTAAATAGAATTTTTGAAAACAAACATGTTTGCCCTTTTCAAGGAGATTTGAATAGTTTATCTATAATATGTTATGATCAGAAAATGCATAATAGAGTAGTCTCTCCTTGCTGATTTTTGATACCAAGTGGAAAACCTGAAGAACAGAATTCAGTCTGTAAATAGAGTCCACCTGCCATTGATCAGATTATTGGGTCATTAAAATTCCTTTCCTCTTCATTAATTCGAATTTTAGATCTTGGAACATTGTAAGATTGAGCATTTTATTTACCGTGTTACAGAAATCTGCTTAGAAAGAAATAGCTCTTTCAAGTCTTTCTGCCAAGAGTTACATAGTTCCAAGAACCTGGTTTTTTACCCCAATGCCAAGGCATTGTTTGTTTTTTTCCTTTTGAAAATATAAAGAACAAAATGTTACCCTTTCTTAGAGAATACGATGTGTCCGGATTAGTGACACTGTGATTGCCATCAAGAAGGGTTACCATTTGGTTGTGTTGGAAGATGATATTTCTCCTGGAATTGGAAAAGTCTCCTAGGCTTGCCTAGTTAAACTCTCTAAATGTTGAAATATACTTACATTCTGGAAATCATTAACTTCAATTGCTTCTTCAGCTCCACTTCCCATTTTAAAGGTCTCCAAGTTGTTCCCAGCATCTATTTCCATTGACCCATCTTGTAATTTCCCATTGATGCTCATGGTGTAATGGACATTGTATATCTGGAAGTGAACATATGAGTTAGTGATGCTTCCCTTTTGGAGCAATTCAGGGCTTATCTTTAGGCCTGCAGTGTATGACATGGTGTTCATATTTGTCAGAGATCTCCTGAATCATCCTTAATAATAATAGGTTTATATATGAGGACTTCATTCATATACCAACCACTTAATACAATAATTTCATACACACAGAGATGCATAAACCTTTGATAGTCTCTAATACAAATTCAAATAGCCCAATTCTGGTCATGCACAGATTCATCTAGGTAGAATCTCCGGCTAGCATGTCTGGGTTTCCCCCTGGACCAATCAAATGAGAACCTGCAGGGATGGGGCGTGAACAGAGATCTTGCTTTCACTGTATCGTACTAGGCAGCCAGAGTTAACATCCATTGGTGATTAAGTGGAAATTAAAGAGGCAGAAGGTCCACTGGGCTGTTAACTGAACAAGTTGGCAGTGGCAGCTCCATTGGAAAGTGTTTGGTCAAGATTGTGGATGGAGCATAGTATACAGTAAGGACGGCAGACAGGGTGGGGACATGCCTTCCCTGGAGAGCATTTGTGGAGAACAAAGTCAATGTACACATCTGTTTGAGCTCCGAATGTGAGTACTCATGGTAATGACTCTGTGGGACAGGCTTATGGTGTAGTCGGCATTGTGCTATGTTGAGACATGTGGAGGCAGGGGAGGGAGAATTAGCCATGTAGAAAAGCCCTGGCCAAGGAATCAGAAAAACAGCAGTCATGCCATTTGTCCCCAGGTCTTAGGAATTGCTTGGAGGATAAAATGAAGAAATTGGACTTCATAGATGGTCTTTATTTGTGTTTCTAGAGTGCTGAGATTTCACTGAGGTGGCTCAGAGGTGAGGGAACCCCTGGGACTGTGGAGTTTCTTTCACCCCATCCACCCACGATTTAACCAGAGCAGCTCTGCTTCCTCTCTGTTTCATGTGTTAGATTTCTGAGTACAACCTTATTAAGAAAAAATCTGCAATTACATTCTTTCTAAATTTACCGTTAATTAGGTGTTGCCTTAGTTTAGACAATCAACACGTTGGTTTGAGATCTGATTTACACACTGCAGCCCTGCTAGAACTTGGCATATGTGTGTGTGTGTGTCCATATGTATATATCTTATGTATGTAATCCGTAAAAGGGAAGGCATGAGAACTGAAGGAAGGCACTCACACGTAGTGTCAGGTCATTAGGTCAGCACTTCCAGCTGTTGAGAGTCAACTGAAGTCTGGTTTTCTCTCGCATTATGAAGGATAACTGGACGGCACTGGAAAGAAGATCTACTCTAGAAAACTCATGAGTGGAAGACCCACAGAGCACTATTTTACTTTCTTGGCAGACATGCAGACATGGCTTCACGAGGCAACAGCATTCACTCACTGGAAGAGAAAACTGTCAGCATTCTACTTCAGCTCAACCATGGCTCAGTGCCCCTGTCCTCTCTGGATGAACTTTGATGAATGCCTGCAGTGTCCTGCCTCCCAAGTTTGCCTGAGCCTGAGAACAACGTGGAGGGACTGTGGCTTAGAGTTAGAGCAGAGCCTGTGAATCTGTTTTCACTTTGCAGCTCAGGTGGTCCTCACGATCAGTCCAGTGTGGGAAACCTGTTTTCTCTGGCTGAGTGTCTTGCAGGTTTAGAAAACAGGCTCTGTTCTGTCCCTGAACAGCTACTATTCACACGGGTTAATTATGACTGTCAACAGGAGCATGGCAGACAACATTGGGGGGAGCTCCTGCTGACATATGTGTCCTTGACTCATATTGCAAGAGGCTCTTTTGTGGGGAGAGCATTGCACACAATTTTTTTAATTTTTCTTTTAAGGAGGGTGCAGGCAGGTGGTGAGCAGAGGCAGGCAGGCAGGGAGAGGAGGAAGAAGCATTTTATTTTATTTAGTTGCTCATCTTGTTGTATCCCTTGGGCCCAGTATGTGAACCTGGGTCCTTGGGTTGGATGTGGACTCTGCTCTCGGCCAGAGGCAGCGAACCAAACCACTACTCCACCAGAGCAGACCTGCACATAAGCTTTTACAAGTAAAGTAATGCAAAATTTTAGAAATTGAATGGTTCCAAATTCTTTGTAGTTCTTAAGGAGATAAGATTGTAACACCACTGGAGGGGCTTGTGGTCCTAATTTCACTTGAATCCACCACACACTGCCTCCTTCCTCCCAACAAAATCTCCCTAACTAGATACAGTATGGTTTCCTTTGATTTTAGCTTCAGCAGTACACTGTCGGCAGGGGGCAGCAGTGAGACAGCTGTGCTTTCCTGACGCAAAGGTAGGATACGGTAGGGGGTTGGGGAATAGTCCAACATTATTTGCAAATGATGGGACCCTGAGCTCAGAAGGAGCCTGGGTTGGTGGAGCAGTAATCGAATTAGCTGCTCTGAGCCCAAGGAGCTGTTGCCACCTAAGGCTATTTCTAGTCAAGTACAATGAAGTTTATTACTTGCCAAAATTCTGCTCAATATGGTGCCTTTTATAGCCAAGGATATTTGCTAATGGGTTTCTAATAAAGCCTGGGTCCTATAAGATAAATTACATGCTTGAGACAATGTTTAGAAAAATCAGTCTGAGAATAATGGTCCCGAGCAATGGTCTCATCCCCTCATCCTGCAGGGCAGACTTGTCAGTTATCTCATATTGATAGGGATTTCCCATATTTCAATGCCTTGTTCCATTTACAATAATGTGGATGAAATATGGCCTCAATATTTGAGCCAGTCCCCCCCGATTATTAGCACTCAGATGCTTAGCAGTCAGTCCTCAAATTGACTTCAAGTAAACCTGTCCTAAGGGGATTTACCCTTATGAAAGGGATAGAAGGTGAATTCCAGCTGGCTCCCCTCTACAAACAATATAAGAGGAGCAGAGGCAGAGACAATCTCCAGAGTGGGTAACCTGCTTGTCCTTCTGCTTGACAAAAATTTATCTTTTGTGGTTATGCTTCATTTGGGGTGTTTAGATTTGTATTTCAGGGAAGCAGACTGGTGCTTGGGCTATGGATAGGTAGTGCCGAATTGATTAGTATTTGTGATTTATTTTTAGACTTCAGTAGTATAGATCAGCATCAGATACTTTGGGAGGAAAAAGAAAGCTACATGATTTTCTTCATTCTCTTGACTGCATAGAAAATAGCAATAACATTGATTGCTGGCAATAAAATATGATTCAGTATTCCTCTGTACTCTTAAATTTAATATTGCTCTCTTGAACCAGAAAACCAACTGTCTCATGGAAAAGATATGAAAAAAGAGGGCCATGTTCATTCAGTGTCATCATTCACCCTCTTTTTATGCTTGTCAGCATGTCAGCTTGTCAGTTAGCTGTGTTTGCCTTGAATAACTAAATGCCAAATGACATTCATTTTAATATATACAATATATATCATAACCAAAATCTTAACCAAGAAAAGCTGTTTTTATCTCTAAATGACCTATACCACTGAGGTTTTGTCATCTAAGAGACAACATTTACATTTGCATACCATACAATTTCCTCCGGGAGGACAATGTAAATCCTGCTATTAATGGAGATGTAGATATTGAAATTGTTCTCTTGTTCAGATTTGCTGCTTTCAAATATGAGCATCTGGCCTAGCCTCTATATTCAAAATACAAATACATTAAGGCACTTTTCAAATATATACAAAATACTGTGCAATTCTGATCTTACAAATCGATGCTTGTAAATTTGATATAGTCTCTAAAACAGACTCAGTGCTAAATGGCATGCTTATCTACATTAGGCATTTGAGTTAGAAATACAAATTATGCAGTGACTGCAGAAGATGTGATGTGTAAAATGGTTGAATTGCTTTCAGCACCATTTTCTCTAAGTACTGGAATTCGTTCATGCTTTGAATTTCATGGTGGGAAAGGGGGAAAAACAGCAGCCACAGATCCTCTGAGGGTAGTGATTAAGAAACAGCCCTTTGTGTGCACACTGGAAATGGAATTTTTCTCCATTAGTTGAAATAAGCTTACACCAGGGCAGGCAGTGGTCATCAAGATAAAACGCCCTCTTTTACATAGGTGAACAAAATTCACAGTATTTAGAGAACATACTGAAATTCTGCCCAGTTACTTTAGAAGCACTTTTCAATACTGCTTCCAGCCTGTGGAGCTTGAAAATAAATAGTTGCATACAAAGAAAGCAGGACAGCTGTAGAGAAACATTTACCATTAAATCACATGTGACTAGGACTAGAATTGATTTTTAAAGAGATTTGTCACCTTTAAGGAAGTTAGATTATTTTTCCCCCTAGAGCAAGAAAGGGAGCACTGATGAATAGGTCCCTCAGAACACAAAAACAAAGCCCAGACAACTTCGGAAAGCCAAATTACTGGGTCTAAATAGTCCTCCACTGTCTTAAGTCTGTCTCAGCTCAGAGAAGCCTTAGAGATCATTTAGTGCCATTTCTTCCCTAAGGAAGTAAAGCGAGGCCAGAAGGGTGACAGGCTTTATCCAGGAACACAAAACTGTCTAAGGGGAGTGCCAGGTTGAGCCCAAAGAGGCTTTTCTGGACCCCGAACCGTCCCCAGAATTTCCCCCGCTACTGTTTTAATATTCTCCCTAAAACCCTGACCTGCTCTCCTACGAAGTGGCTGTGAGCCTTAAGCAGCGTGATGCAGTCAGATGGAGGAAAGAAGGTGCCAGGGTGGACCTTGGGGAAAGCAGGGGGCCGGGGAGGGGGCGCCAGAGGGCCGCCGGCCGCTGAGCTCGGCCCCCTCGCGGACCGGCGTCTGGCTCCACCTTGTGGGGACAGAGGTGGGTGACAGTGGATTCCACCACCCCGGGTGCCTCCGCGTCGCGTGCGCCTCCCGGTCAGGCTCACGCAGACTCGGGTCTGCACCCCGCACGCCCTCTGGACTTACGTGATCGTCGCTCCCCTTCCAGAAGTAGAAGGCCCCGATGGCCCCAAAGAGCAGCAGCACGGCCCCGGAAATAAGGACCACCGCCCCGACCTTGAGCAGCCGCGTGGGGCTGGAGGGTTTCACTGTCACCGTGGCGTACGCCTGCGGGCCGGGTGGAGAGGGAAGGTCACCGATTCTGGATTCGGCTCAGCGCCGCCGGGGATTCGGGGTGGGGGTGGGAAGAACTCGTCCCAGGCGCCTTCAGGCCCCCTTCCGGCCCTCCTCAGGGCCCTTAGTAACTTCTGCAGGTTCAGGGCCAGAGCCTGGCAGCTCTACACTCCCCGCCGGCCACAGGACGACCCCTCCTGATCCCTTTCCACTATCATTCGCACTCTGTGCACCCTCTTCCTCTGCACACGCACGCACACACACGCGCACACACGTACGCGCGGCACCCTCCATGCACACGCTTGGGCACCCACCTTCCACACTCAGTGACACAATCCCTGATGCAACAGTGGATCGGGACCCCGCGTGTGGACTAACCCAGCAGACTGGGGATTGAGATGGATACTCACCGGGGGACTGCAAAACTCCACGTCCTCAGGTCCCACCAGGGTGATGGGAACTTTGTCCGGGTTCTCCTTCATAGTTGCTGCAGGAGTGAGACACGGGGAGGCTCTGTCTTGCTGCCCGGATGTGCAGGGCATTTCAACACAGTACACACACACACACACACACACACACACACACACACACACAGACGCCTGTGTGTGCACATACTGGGCTTGTCCTGCCAGGGCCAGCCCAGCGGTCCCCACCCCTTCCAGCACCTCACCTCTCTCCTCCAGATACCAAGCAGCAGTGAGAGCTTGCCCTGCACCCCCTTCCTCTCTCTCGTCTGGCTTCCCCTCATCCTGGTAAACCTGAGTGTGTCTCAGTCTGATAACGGGGTGGTAGACCAGGGATGCCGAGCCTAAGAAAGGAGAAATTGTCAGGAATCTTTCCACTGTCTAAGGACTCTGCGGTGACACCGGGCCAGAGGCCCACTCTCTGCAGTCCTTGCATGGGGTTGGGGAGGGGGCGCTGGTGGAAGGGACAGGCAAGCAGGCTTGGAGAAGCTGTATAGGGAGCACTAGCCAGTGTGCCAGGATCTGCACCGGCCTGGCATTGCTGGGTGATGCCTGGGACTAGAACACAGGGCAGGGCTTGGAGGCGGCCCTTCCCCCGTGTCTGGAGGAGCCTAGCGGTGGGTTACAGCTGCAGCAACGATGGAAGTGGAGGGGAGAGGAGTTGGGGAGGCCCAAAAAAGTGCGTTCTGCTTGGCTGACAAGTAAGCTTAACCAGCCATCAAGCGTGTAACACGCACCCCAAACGCCGATATGTACGAAGGAATCAGCAAAAAAATTTTAGTGAAAAAACAGAGCAAGGGAAGTTTGTTGCACTTTCGGATATGCTATCTGCCAGTGGCCTGGTTCCTCACACAGATCCCGGCTTCATCAGTTGATACTGATTCTAGTTCCCTGTCTTCTGCTGAGGACAGCTGTGGGGAGGGCACTTCCCGGGGAAACTGAGGCTTCCTGAGCAGAGGGAGACTGGATGGGCAGGACTGCGGTAGGAGGGAGAGTTCCATCATGAGGGGTGATGCTGAGAGGGGGCCAGGCTGGCAGCACTGTGTCCCTGAGGCTGGGAAGGAGGGGAGCGGGGAAGAGACTTGCTCTGGAGCCTGGCAGCCGCTGGGCTGGGGAGACTAAGGGTTCAGGCCTCGGAGGACTGGGAGAGCCAGAGGGGACTTCTGAGAGAGTGGATATGGTCAGAATGATTTTGATGTGGCAGATAGAGAAAGAAATGCTGGTGGGGAAGCATCC
>RJWH01009474.1:0-22391 GCA_004363575.1 Solenodon paradoxus | reverse complement strand
TGGATGGGTGGATGGATGGATGGGTGGGTGGGTGGGTGGATGGATGGGTGGATGGGTGGATGGATGGGTGGATAGTGGATAGGTAGATGGATGGATGGATGGATGGATGAGTGTCTGACTAGCTGGCTGACTGGGTGGGCGGCTGGACAACCTTTATCTCTCTGGTTTAGGGTTAGGTCCCACGGTTCCAGGGCTTTGCCTGTGCCGCTGTCCAGGGCCCCACCACTTGGGAGGCAGAGTGCTCGGTGGGGGAGTCTGAAGCTGAGTGGGAAAGTGTGAGACTAACAAGCAGGCGAGACAAGAATGGGAACGGGGTTGCAGGGGTGGGCGGGGATTAAATGGTGAGGTGGGTGGGGAGAGGAAATTAAGAGGGGACAGAGAAACTGGGTGATGTAAATTGAGCCTGGCAGCTTTGAAGATTCACCCAATTCCAGGCCCAATTGCTTCTAATAACACCTTGCAGCTCCTTGGCGCCTTTCCCCTGGGAGCTCAAAGCCTTTCACTGGCACAAGGAAGGGCACAGCATTCCTGAGGGAAGGGGCACTGTCATTACGGTCCTCCTGTTTAATAGGTCAGGCGGTGAGGCCCGAGGGGGCGGGACGCCAGGTCATGCTGCTCCAAGAGGGGACGTGGTGTGGCCTGCCCTCCAGCTCCCAGCGGCCTGCACTAAAGAATCATGAAGCCTCCATCCTCGGACATGCCCCGCGGTCCCAGCCTGGTTTTCCAGTGGGGACGGGGGCGCTCCTAACTCTCTCCTTGCTCGAGGCCGGGATTGGAGGCCATGTCTGTCCTCCAGGTGGAGAAAACACCGGCCACGGCTGGCAGTGCGGTGCCCGGGGCCTGCCAGTCCCCCTTCGGTGCCCTCTGGCCGTGCTGACCAAGCTCCAGGGCTCAGGGGCTGCCGTCAGGATGCAGGTGGGAGCAGGCGGCATTCTTCAGGTCTGAGTCAAAGAGGTAAACTGTCAAATAAAACAACCCTTCCCTCTGCACACAGGCGCACACGCACACGCACACACACACACAAACACACACACACTCTCACACGCGCCGCCCCCGTAATCCCCAGCATGGCAGCCAGGAATGTACCAGAAAGGGTGTGACTTCTTGGCGCCCTGGAAATTTCTTTTGTACCTTTATTGAAATGAGAAAAATGCCGAGCATTCTGGAGCCGCTGTGGCCTCGGGGAGTCCTGTGGAGACTGGCAGGGGTGAGGCTGCCATCACCCTTGCCCAGGGCCAGGAGTCTTCCTCCTGCAGGTTCCCAGGCTCTGGGGCAGGGAGGGGGCAGCTGGGTGGGGGGGCGCCCCCCATGCAGGGCTATCGAGAAACAGGCATGAGAGCAAGAAAAGGTGGAGGAGGCGGCTCACCTGTGCTGTGCTGTCATGACAGGGCTTGTACCACGACTGCAGAGGACACATCACACATGCTCTGGCAGCCTCCTCAGAGGCTGAAGTCTGAGGTGGAAGGACTCTGATCTTAAAAACTTTTGTAGCTCCAGGGACAAGCACGGATCTTGGCACAGTAGCAAGTGTTCAATTATTTTCTGTGAGATGAGGGATGGATGGATGGATGGATGGATGGATGGATGGATAGGTAGGTGAGTGGGTGGGTAGGTGGGCAGGTGGATGATGGATGGATGAATGGATGCATAGGTGGGTGGATGAAGGGATTAAATGATCATGATTCTGGAACATAAGGAAAAGATTCAGGATCCTGCTAAATCCCCGCAGGAGCCTTCACCAGCATGCTTACAAGGATTAAGCTTAAATATGGAGTATGTCAGGATGAGCCCGCCAACCTTGTGCCCTGCAGAGCCAGCTCGCTCAGGACTCTTGAGTGAGACTTCTGTCTTCAGGAGCCAAGGGCTTGGAGAGACAATGGCAGAGCAGGGGAGCGGACCGAGGGAAAGAAGGCTGAGAATTGGGGCAGTGGCCTCCAGGTGCTCCTGACCTCCAGCTCTGTCCATCTTTCCTCTCACATTGGTCAGCTGGCTCCGGCCCGATTGCGGTCCTGGGCGAGTCTGGCCTGGGGCCTGCCCTGTTGACAGGGGCTTCCGCTGGCCCAATTGCACCTGTCCTTTCCCTGGTAGCTTTCATCTGGCGTGGAGGGCTGTGATTACATCTTCCTCTTACAAGGGCCATAAAACGGGGCATTCACAACATGGCTTCTGCGCTGAAGGCGGAATTTATGAGCTGCAGTGAAGTTCCTGAGCTGGGGCGAGCGGGGCAGAAATTGCACGTTGCTGCGGAGGAACCCCCGCCCCTTTGGTTGTTGGCTCTGCGTGGGGTGCTGGGGGAGCAGGAGGGGAGGTTCCCAGGTCCTGGTGATCCCAACCTCGTGGGGGAGCAGAGGGCTGTTCTTCCCCAGCAAGCCCCTCATGGTCTTTCTTCTGGGCCGGACCTGAAAGCATCTTTTCTTTTGCAGGCAAAAGATTTACCTGGAAAGGAGTGCACTGCAGCCCAGGGCCCTCCCCTGCACAGCGCTGTCGCGTGTGGCAGGCCGGGAGAGGAGGCCGGGAGGCAACTGACACAGGCGTTTCTGGAAAGTCGCCTAAGAGACTGCAAGAAGGCACCCATATGTCCAGACACAAGTGATTTCTTCACATTCCAAATATGAATTCACCCTTATACCTAAATGGGAATGAATTTTTGTTCTTTTCCTTCATGAGGACCCCAGCTTGCATGAAGTCCAGTCCTACAGGGAGGGTCCTTCTTCAGTTTGAGAGCCGCCCAGCCATTCCCCAGCCCATCTGCGCGTGGCTTCCAGGCCCCTGAAATGGAAGACGACAACCGTCTTTCGTCACAGATGCCGAACGGACACTGGTTCTTAGCCGGCCGAAGTGAAGGCAGCGACTGCGGCTGAGCGGCTGCGGGGCCTGCAGAGTGCCCTAGGGCGCCTGGCGGGGCTGCACGGGCCCAGGGCTGCGGCTGCCTGTGCTCTGTCGCCGCGGCGTGGACACTGCTTCTTCCTGCTCATTCTCATGCTCTTTGAGCTCAAGGGTGAGCGGACTCGGCGTCGTGCGGCGTCGACTGCGTGACTGCGAGCAGCACATGCCCCGTGACGCGGTCACTGCAGAATGTGCTGCTCTCGTGCGGTCGCGCGCGCTGTGCCGTCGGTTGTCCCTGTGAAGCGCATAGCGTGTGTGGTCGCCTGCGGCATTGCCGTGTCGGACTGGCTTCCGTGTTTAGTACGGGCTGCGTTTGTTTTTGCTTTATTTTTACACAATAAAGGACACTCATGCGCGGTTCCCCTTCCTCGTCTGTCAAGTGGTCGCTCCTCCCTCCGCCGTCGCCACACGCTGTTTGCCGCCGTCCAGTGGCTCCGCCACCGCTTCCCCCCTTATTAATCGATTTAAAAATTTGTTTGCACATTGAAATAAGCTCATATCTGTTATTATATGATATAGTCATTGTACATAGAAAAATGCCTGCCACGCGTCAGTGTGGTTAGCGGTCTGGCTGCTGTTTGCAGCGTAGATCATGTGATGCAGGGCTCCGGTAGGTGAGGATGTCAGTGCCCATCTCTAAACATGTGCACGCGCGTGCCATCTCTGCGTGTGTCTCCTGTCCTGTGTGACACACTGCACACAGTGACGGTGTCCTCTGTACTCTGCACGGTAGCAACGAGCCACCCGCACTCGCACCCGCTCGGTCACAGACTGCTGCTGACACGTGCACGGGGTCGGCGCCGCAGCGGCCCCACCAGGCGCGCAGTGGTCTGCAGCCCTGGGTCTGTGCAATGGCAGCCTGTGACGGTGTCCCCGCGACAAAGCCGCCAGCAGCCCGCGTCTCAGAGGGGGCGGTGCCCATGTGTCCTGCGTGTGCCGCTGCTGGCACAGCTCTGGTGTGAAGAGCGTGATGCAGCCAGTGGGTTCCCTCCTGGAAGCTGGGGGCCTCCCTCCCCACGAGATGGGCCGTCGGGGGCGTGCAGAAGGAGCGCCGCCTCCAAGTGCCCAGCAGCTGCGGGTCCCCTGCCCAGGGTGCTGCGGGCAGGGGACCCAGAGAAGCGGCTGGGGACGCAGCAAAGGCGGGAACACGGGGGCGGGGGCGGCGCAGGCAGCTGGGTCTCGCCTCCCCACGTGCCAGCTCAGCTCCCCACGTGCCGGCTCAGCTCCCTCACGTCTTGGTCTCCACTGGGGTCCCTCCACTGGCAGGCGGGCAGTGTTGGCAGGTTGAGGCCATTGCAGAAGTGGCTTGAACTTTCTAGCCACAACTTTGGGAGCGATGTGAAGGCCACGGGTCCCCATCTCTCCCTGCCTCCTTCCCGCTCTTTTGTTCTCCCTACTTTGTCCCCCACTGCCCCCACCCCCACTAGGGCCTGTCTCTTCCTTATGGTGGACACTTCACAGCTAATTTCCAGCCCTGGCCACCAAGCATCTTTCTCCCAGAAGGCACATTTTGATACAATGCTCAGGGAGCCGACTGTGGCCTCGGGGCCCCAAACCACCCCATTTTCGTGGGTTCTCCTTTGAATGACCCCTCTCCTCCTCCAGACCCAGTGAGTTCCGCTCACTTTCCACAGCTTTCTGCCTCTTCCAGGAAGTCTCTGAGGTTGCCCCAGACCTGCCTTTCTGTGCTCGCACACCTGGGCGCTGCACCTGGCGCTGCACCTGGGCGACGCACCTGGAGTTGCTGCAGCTCCAGCAGTGTGTCCGGAGGCAGGACAGGCAAACGCCACTGCTTTCAGGCTGGCACTTCGCTCTGCTTTGCCCCAAGTCAAAGCGCCCCCCCTCTGGCTGGGGTGCCCCTCTGGAATCCATTCTGCAGCGAAGCTGCAGGAACATTTTGAGGGACAGACAGGAGACCCCAGAACGCAGCACTGGGCCCAGTCTTGTGCCCGCTGGAGGGAAGGTGTGTGGCAGCCTCACGGGGCGTCCCTAGCACACTCGGCCTTGCCGACCCCAGCGCCGGCCAGCACGGCTGCGTCGGAAAGCGGGTTCGAGGCGCCGCGCGCCGGCCAGTCGATGTAACGGACCCTCCCGTGCCGTGGGGGGCGCCGCAGAGGCGGGGGCAGCCCCGGGAACATGACGGGGGCTGTGCTCTGCGCAGTTCCAGTCATTCTGCTAAGCCTTGTTACTTTTGTAACAGAAAATTAATAACATTTTAAAAGAAGATCTAGAACAATGTGTCAACACCCCTAGATGTGCCACCGACTGCAAGAGGAGCCCTGCTGCAAACAAATCATGTGTCAGAATGGTCTTCCGGTGTCAGGGGTGCCGGCGATGGAGACGCTCACAGAGGGGAAACTGAGTCTGGGCCAGGGCCCGGGACCTCTCTGCACAAGTCTTCTGTAAATTTAACTTTGCTGTTTTAAAGGAAAGGTGCAGCAGGAATGAGGACGGGCAGGCAGACAGGCATTCATTTTATTTCAGTTGTTCGTCTTGGTTGTCTCCTCCCGCCCTGGGTCTTGAACCAGGTCCTGGGAGGGCTGTGGACGACTCCAGGGGCCTTATCTGCTGGGCCCCCAGGGCACACCCAGGTGACACGGCTATGAAAGATGAAGTTTACGTTGGAAAAAGAGAAAGGGAAGATGGCACTGGGAGTGGAGCAGAGATGGACAGCGTTTTCTGCTAGGGCTCCGAGAACACACGGCGTCCCCTCTGAGGGCTCTCCTGTCTCTGCTGTCACCATGCACATGGGCTGCGGGAGATGTGGGCAGGCGGGCAGGTGCGGCTGTGCCCCCGGAGTCCCAGAGATGGGATCAGCGCTGTGTCTGCGGACCGGTGCGGAGCAGAGACAGTCTGGGCAAGAGTCCCGCCACGTTGCGGAGAAAGCAGAGATGTCTCCCCTCGCCGGGACAGGCACACGTTAGCATGTGGGTCAGCCTGAGAATGCTTCACACGGGCTGACCCAGTGTGGAGGGACGCCGAGGCTGTGCACATGGGGAGCAAGTGTCCTGCCCCCTCGGGCAGACGACCCAGCCACAGCTGAGTCACACCTGTCACTCCTTCCAAGCAGCCTGGGTCAGCGGGGAGCAGAGTGGCTCCACCCGCCTCCTCCCTGAGGCGCTGCCTGCAAGCGGCTGCTGTCATAGCAGAGGAAAGGAAAGGGGTCACTGGATAAGACACTGGCAGTGACTGAGGTGCGGGCCGAAAGGGAACACTGAAGGCGCCGCGTCCTGGGTGTCACCCCTCACGAAGCCACGCTGGAAAGGACAGACTCCAGTCATCTGAGACTGTCTCCTCCAATGCGGGGACCGGAGGAAGGGCCCCCTGCTGGCTCTGTCCCGTCACGGGCAGGCGTGTGCTGTGAGCTCGTCTCTTGTGCGTCCTCCCAGAAGCCCTGGGAATTAGGACCTCAGATACCCATTTTGCAGGTGAGGACCATGAGGCTCAGACAAACTGAGGAGCGAGGTTTTTAAATCTCCCGAGACTGGAGCTGGGCCGCCTGACACTGGGCCCTAGAACTGTGCTTAGTCACGTGGCATTAATCTGGGGAGCGTGTCCGCGATTTTGTCAGACTCGAGCCGAGCAACCATTGGCCAAGGACATTTCCAGTGAAAGTCTGGGGTGGGGGCTTCGTCCCGAATGACCGTCTAAACAGCTGTTTCCTTCCTGTTCCAACTGTCCTCAACCCCCAGGCTCTCAGGGTGGCTGTGTCCACGAGGATGTTCCAGTCGCTGTGACAGACATGTGCATGTTGCCACCTCCGGTCGGGCCTGACTCAGTGCTGCCGGCCGGCCCCTGCCCGCGGAGCGGGAGGCGATGGAAGGAGTTTCCAGGCTGAGTCAGCCCACGCCTGGGAAGGGCGGCTCTGGGAAAAGCCTGGTGTGCGAGCAGCTAGGGTGCGGGAGGGCCGCGTGGAAAGGTCCCACGTGCATCCGTCCTGAGACTGCCCTGGGCCGCGCTGCCCGGTCCCGCCAGCACAGTGGACAGCACTCCCCACGAGGCTGGTCCCTGGTGGGCGCAGGGCACCCCCACCTCTAAGACTATGTGTCTCGTCTCTCCTCCACCAGTGTCCCCAAACCGGGTCACGGGACCTCAGACTGTGTCCTTCCCTGGAAACAGAGTCTTTGCACATGTCGTGAGTTAAACTGGAATGAGGTCAGATTGCATTAGAGCGCCCTGAATCCTTCATGGCCGGGCCCCACAGAGAGAAGGGAGGGGACAGACGCTGAGGGAGGACGGCATGTGACAGCGGCAGGAGTTACAGCACACGGCCACCTCCGAGCCCAGCACGAATGTCAGAGACACTCACCCACCCGTCCCACCTGCCTGCCTCCTTCGTGTGCCACGCAGCTGAGTGACCGGCCCAGGACGGGAGAGAGAAGGTCTCATCATAGGGCTGGCAGCCTCTAGCCCTGTTGCGAGGGGAAGAGCCAAGGCTGCGTGAACGCCTCCATGGCCGTACAGGAGAATGTCTCGCTGAGACCAGAGGCCAAACAGAATGTCCCACCCCGAATGTTCCCCTGCCGAGCAGCTGGGTGGAGGTGGGCCGTGGGTCCGGGATGTGGACGCCAGAGCATCCCAAGCAGACCTGCAGCTCCGGGGAGGCCCGTGGGCAGGCGGGGTGCGTACTGACATGGCCAATCCCGAGACACCGGTTTGAACTTGCCACTGCCAGTCAGGGGCTCCTGAGACTCAGTGACGGCTGGGCTTCTGCTGCAGATCGGGGTGCACCCAGGCACCGAGAGCCCTCGGAGCAAGGGGCCTGTGGGCGTGGGCTTTCGTTGAATCTTCTGCTTTTCCGATCTTGTGGCGAATTTCCTAGAGGGGTGTGGAAGCAGGGCGGCCAGGCAGGGCCGAGGAAGGGGACCATTTCGCTGACATACATCTGAGTGAGTGGACCTCCCTGCCCAGGTGAAAGGGGTCCCTTCTGGATACCTGCAGGCACAGGGGACCCCTCCGTGCATCTGCGGCCGCAGGGGGACCTCCGAACACCTGCAGGCACCTCTTTTTCTAAGTTGTTGTCAATTCTTTTGCCTGTAAACATATCTGCTTATTGAAAATACGTCTGTCAAGCAATCTATTTCGCATGTGATTTTGGCAGACCCCAGTGCTGGTCAGTCGCATTTCCCTGCCCGCTACACCGTCGCCGGGAAATGCAAATCGGAGCAGCGGCGAGGAAGCGCTGCAGCCCCACGAGAATGCCCGAGCCCTGAAGCACCGTGCGGCGAGGGTCTGGGCCATGGGGGCTCCCACTTACTGCACTGGGGAAGCGAGACGGAGCGGACGCTTTGGAGAAAATCGATGAGTCTTAGAAAACTCTCTCTTGCTAGAGAACCGGCAGTCACATGCCTTCGAACTTACCCAGAGGAACTGAAAACTCCTGTCAACACACAAACCTACACGGACAGTGTAGCTGCTTTATTCACAGGAGCCCGGTGGGCTCCGGTGGGATGACAGGTCAGTGCAGGCCCATTCTTGGTAAAATGTCCCACTCTGCTGGGAGATGCTGGCGATGGGGCTGGGGACCGAGGACCACTTCTGTACCTTCTCAGTGCAGTTATAAACCTAAAACTGCACTAGAAAACAAAATCTTAAATTAGAAACAGTCTGTTCAGAGGAAGTCCAGTGTCTTCTGTCCAGCTCGGTGGCTCCAACAGGCTCAGCCCGTGGCTTACGTCCATGTGTCTGCAGGTGAGGCTCTGGCTCACCCAACAGAGACTGAGACCACCGCTTCCAACCCACAGGAGGGCCGGGCCGTGCAGCAGGGATTGGACCCCGGAAGGAGTGACCCTCAGGACGGCTGGTCTGTGAGCGGGTGGAGGGGCGCAGGGCGGCCTGGCTGCTGGCCCAGGGCATCGGGGTGGGGTGGGACCATAGTTTGTACCTGAGGAATGAGCCTGCCCCTGAGATGGGCTTGCATTCTAGACGGGGCTGCTGGAGGCTGTGAAGGGAGGTCCGGGCTTGTTCTCCGGCCCAGAGCGCTTCCCACAGGGCAGCAGGACCCATCAGAGCCGACCACCCCAGGGGAAGTCGCTGGAGGCAGGACATCCCTGTGTCTTTGCAGCAGGACCTGTGGACAGGGAGCAGGGAGGGATCAGGGCTGTGCAGCCTCGCTCAGGAGACACTGAGGCAGGCCCGCGGGGCGCGGGGTGCCTGGGTGTGGGGGGCGTGACCACAGCCCCTGCTGGCAGGCCCCGTGTGTGCGCGTGTGGCGTGTGCACACATGTGGTGTGTATGATGTGTGCTGTGTGTGCACTGAGTGAGCACAGCGAGACCCCGTACCCCTACAGAGCCTGCCTGCACCCCTGCTTTGCTCGCACTCAGCGTCTCGCCGGTAACTCAGGGAGGCTGGGACTCAAGCAACCGCGTCCAAGGCAGTCAGTCAGCGGACACCCTTTTGCTGGAAATAAAGAAAATGCCTCTTATGTTGGTGCAAGGCTCCAGACAAAAGCAGGGACCCAAGGGTGCGGAGTATGTTTGCGGAGGGACTGGAGGCGGGTTTGGGGGCTCCTCCTGCACCCACTCCTGCGATGGTGTGTGTGTGAGCTGCGGCCGCCAGGACACACTGGGCAGAGATGGGTGAGACTGTGTGGACGCAGCGGGCAGGGAAGGGGTACAGCTCCCCCTGGTGGCCGCGGGGGCTCAGCCAGGTGCTGTGCAGGGGCCCAGAGCAGGACGGATGTGGCTGAGCTGGCTGCGCCCCGGTCCCGCCGGGCAGATGCTTGAGGCCACGCGGAGTTGCGTCTGTGCCCTCGAATTGTCGCACCGTCTTACACCGACACGCAGCCCCCTTGGATGCAGCTATGCCTCCACCGGGGGTACAGCGCCTGCAAGAGAGCCCTGAGTGCGCCCTGCCGTCCTTGTCCAGGGTGCTTGACAAGAGCATGCTCGCCTGCAGCCCCTTCTCCTGTAACGTCAGAGGCAGCTGAGAAATCAAGGTGATGTCAAACAGGGCAAGAGACCAGTCCCATGGACTTAATCCACTAAAGGCAAAGGCAGAGAACACGATTCTCTCAGATTTATCAGAAGGGTGGGTGGCCATTGCATCCGGACAGGAGGTGTGTGTGCCAGGCCGCCCCGCCCTGCGTCCTGGATGGGGCAGGTCGGGTCACGCTCCCGGCCAGCTGTGCCGGGCAGCCCTGCGGGAAACGCAGGGAGGGGAGCAAATGCCCCAGGGTGTGCGCGTGCAATGCCGACTTGATAAATTAAAAATGTGCAAATGACATAGGATGACTCTTAAGACCCCAGTGCTTGGAGCGGCACACATTTCATAATGCATAACTTAGAAACTATTGCACGTATCTTCACTTTCTCTCTAACGTTTGAACCCTGGCCTGTTATTTCTCTTTGCTCCTGGCTCATGGGACCCCCGATCTCTCTCCTTTTTACCTTCTAATGACCCCTCATATTATATTCATAGTCAGTGTCTTTCCGTGAGCATTTCTGAACACATTCTATCTTCTCCCTGGTTCTGTTCACTTTGAAACAGGGCATCAGTCGCCTTCAGAAAATGGATTAAAATCATCTTTTGCAGTCCCTCCCCACCAACAAAAGCAGCCACAAAGAGCCCCACGCAGCGCCCGAACCTTCTCAGTAAAGGATTATGTCCAGAGCTCTGGACTTGGGCATCTTATTCACCAAACCATCCAGCTGTGGGACAATGGGGGCGCGGACGTGCCATGCTGCCCTCTGCTGGCCGAGAGCCCACACTGCACATGCCTGCTCGGCCGCCCGGGTTGGAGCAGGAGGCACCTGCTATACGGTGCCAGGTGGCTGCCACCCAGGAGGCGCCTGGGAAATCAGGGAGCTTTCACAGGCTGTGAGCAGAGCTGTTCCAGAAAAACTCTGCCCGAGCAGCAACCCTGTGACTTCTACCAACAGACACGCCCAGGCCCCACCGTGCGTCTGACATCACGTCGGCCCCACTGCGCACGCGCCCGTAAGCGCTCTGTTTAAGCTCTTCCCCAGGACGTCTCATCTCCACCCCGACGACATGCTGACGTGATGTCCCCGCCATAGGGGCCGCGGAGAGGAGGGGCCCACCCCTTCCTCGGAACTGGCCCTTCCTCCCCGTCGTCTCTCCCCGTCAAGGGGCACTGGGGGCCCGTCCTGGGACCCTCCTGGAAGGGGGAGAACGCCCAGGCTGGGAAGGGGGACAGGGTGCCGGCACCAGGACACCAGGGATCCTTCTCACAAAAGGAGAGGGACGCTGGATGGAGGGACGGGGACAGCACGTGCAGGACAGGTCGGTGTGACATGCATACACGCCCAGGGCCACCCAAGGCCGGAGCCCCGCAGGCAGCAGTCTGGCCAACACCCCGATCCCCGGTTCGGGCCCGAGCTCTGGGGTGGGGGAGGGTACCTCGCTGATGTTTGAAGCACGGTGGGTGGGGCTGTCAAGACCCCCCCCAAACCCAGTGTCCGGGCCCCCTTTTCTCTAATTCACTCGGGAACCCACATCTCCCCATCCAGGCAGCGTGTCCACAGAGTGTCCACTGCACTTCCTTCCTTTGAAGTTCCGACTCCTTGGTGTCCCCGTGATCGCTGCCGGTGACACCCGTCCTGTGCAGTCATCTGCCCTGCTGTTAGCGGTGTCGTCCACTCTCTAGGGAGTGGGCTGCGCGCCCGCCTGTGCCAGTGCCCTGAGTGGTCAGCCTTGTTGGCACAGCGGGCCTCTGGTGATGTCTTTGGGATATGTAGATGTCACACTCAGGCTCAGAGGCACCTCGGCCCACAGTAGCACACCTGCACACGCACACACGCCTGCACATGTGCGCACACCTGCACACGCAAACACCTGCACACATGCCACACACCTGCACACGCATGCACACCTACCACACACCCCTGCACACCTGCGCACACCTCTGCACACACATGCACCTACATGCACACACTCACGCACACCTGCACACACACCACACACCTGCGCACACCTACACATGTGCAACTGCACACAACTGCACACATGCAACTGCACACACACACACACACACACACACTCACTTTGAAAAGAAACCAGAAGGAAGGAAGCGCCGTCTTAGCCTGTGGCCCGCAGCTCCGTGAGCCAACGGCGCCTGACAGGTGCGGGCCAGCAGCCGGCCTGAGGGTGGTCCCGGGGCCTGGGGAGGTACGGGCGCCGTGGAGTCTGGAAGCACAGGAGCCCCGTCCTGGATGCCGGGGCAGGGGGGCGGGGTCCCAGTGGTGCCGCTGTTAGCTAAGAAGCTGGGGAGCCCGACGCCCTGGACGTGGGCCCTGGGCTGCGGGTAGTGATTAGGGCAGAGAGGTGTCGGTTCTTCTCAGACACCAGCCTGGGGCCGTGGAGGGCTGGATGGAGCTGGGGCTGAAGCTGCCTCAGGGCCCGGTTCCCAGACCATCACTGTCCCTCCTGGGAGTGGCCCTGCCCCTGAGGAGCGGGAAGGACCCACCTGTGCCCTCCCACGGGGGTTCCGCCTTTGGGGGCCGCCTGCTTTACTCCCCTCACTACCACCACGCACAGCTCTGGGCTCTGGAGGCCCCGTCGGGGGAGCAGGTGGACGATGGGAGCCAACGGACGGCCCCTCCCCCGATCTCCTGTCCGAGCCCTGTGTGCTCTCACAGCCCTGTCTGGTCAGGGGCGCAGGCAGGCAGCCACAGCGCCCCCTGCAGCGAACCCCATCCAGGGAGAACGCAGACCACAGGCGATGTGACTCCAGCAGGGTGGGAACCTGGCACCAGCGCGCCTTCCTCCGCATGGGGCTTCCAGGCTGAGAGCCGCTCACGGGGTGGCGGGCAAAGGTGCAGGAAAGCCGTCCTCTGAGAGAGGTGCAGGCAGGGCCCAGGAGGGCGGCGGGCTGGCAGCCGAGTGAGGCCAGCATGGGCGATGCAGCCGGGGCCGGTGCCGGGTGGGGATGGGTGGAGCAGTGGGCAGCGGCCTGGGCTCAGAGAGGGCAGCCTGGCAAGGCCAGGAGGGGCTGCGGGCTGGAGACAGCGGCTTCTCAGACTCAAGGAGGCGCCCCCACCGGCCCCCTTTGAGGTGGCAAAGCTGGGGAGGGGCCAGGCTTCCAGGGGCCTCGCAGCCGCAGCCTCGGAGAAGCACCCCAGTGACCACAGCCTGTTGGTCTTGTCGGGACCTCTGCAGTCTCAGCTGTTTCCCCGCGTCCCTTCCTCTAGGACACCAGCTGTGGCCTTCAGTCCCACCCGACCTTGTGTGCTGCTTAAAGACCCTATTCCCACCTGAGCACACACCTGCCCACAGATTCCAGGGAAGGAGGTGGGCTTCAGATCTGGGGGACTTGATGGACGATGGATGCGGGGGAGTGGGGAGAAGCCTGCAGGAGAGAGACAAACGCACTCAGGCCCCCGGGCCCCCTGCAGCCTCAGGCACAGACGAGAAATGTTCCCAGGGAGCAGGGGGGGGAGAACCGCCTTCCTCCAAGGGAATAGTTGTGAAACCTCAAGAATGCGGCCCAAACTTCCTTAACCTGAGACAGTGAAAACCCAAATCAAAGCCCTGACAACAAAACCTGAGCCAAGCTGTCTTCTCCCTGGGCCTCCCGCTCCAGCATGTGGGCGCTCGGCTGCTTTAACCCCTTGCCAGCCTGTGAGTGCAGCTTCCAGAATCCTGCATCCCTGCCGAGGAAGCCTGGCCAGAGATCCTGGGCCTCATGCAGCGCCCTGGAGCGGGCAGCTCCGCTGAGGCCGGCCTCCCCTCCGGGCACGGCGTGAGCTCCAGCTCTGGCACGCGGAGGCCCCGGCCCGCAACCCCTGCCCGCCCGCACCGTGACGGGGCTGGACAGAGGGTGCCAAGCCGGGAGGCGCTGAGCTGGGCCTGGCTCGTCCTCAGGAGCCTGGGGGCAGGCAAGTCATGGTGGTGGGGACCCCACCACCTGGCGGAGCTGCCTCAGTTTCCTCTTTTGTAGGGGGGCAGGGGGACCCTCCATAGGGCGGCAGAGATGCAGGTGACGCCGGGCTGGGTCTCAGCAGACTGTTGTCCCTGCTGGACTCTGTTCTGTGACACTGAGCGACCGGGGTCCTGCTGGCTCCTGCTGGCTTCCTGCTCCATGTGTGGGCATGCGCCCCCTCTGGCCAACAGGGAGCCTTCCCCTGGTTTACAAGGTAAACCGAGGCAGAGAAAAACTACCAAGTAAATCTGGCAAAAAGCAGGTCTAACGGGCGCCGAAAGGGGGAGTGGTCAGCCACGTGAGGGCAGTTTACCAGCCACGGCTGCCGTGACCGCCGACCTGCAGGGTGACCAGACCTGGAGGCGCCGAGGCTCACAGTGTGGCTTGCTGAGTGGGATCACGGCCACCTCAGTCTAACGACTCTGGGTTCAGTGAGTTCACACCTGATACGGGGGACACCCATCCCCAAGGGGGCCTGTGGCCCTGCGGGCCCAGGCAGTCATGGGCTGTGACCTGGGCAGCCACAGAGGGTGCTGAACTCCCGCGTCACCTTCCCAGGCCCCGCTGGACTCAGCGTTCGGAAGATCTTCACACCGTTTGAGCAGGACGCACCCTTTGCTCGGGCTCCGGAGTGGAGGCTGTCCCGCTCCACGCGGCCTCCTGGAGGGGCTGCCTCTAAAGGCCGGGGCTCTCCAGCGGGGAGGAAGGGGAGGGGTGTGGGCACGGGCTTGAGAGCTGAAGGCGGGTCCGTGCAGACAGAAACTTCCGACCGGGCTGCTGTGGGGGCGCAGGTGCAAGGCCGCGCCGGGGAGGGTCCCCGCGGGTGGGCCAGAGACCTGACTCTGCAGCTGGAGTCAGTGTGAGGGAGACCCAGCATGAGCTCCCTCAGCGGCAGACTCTGCTCGGTCAGCGGAGGGCGGTGGGGCCTGACAGCCGGGGCTGCGGCCGAGGGCGCGTCGAGCCCACCCAGCACGTGACGAGGCAGAGGATGCACATGCGGGACAGGCCCGCCCACTGTCCTGGGAGCCAGGACGTCACCTCCGGGCTGCGAGGTGTCTCCCTATGGGCCTCTCAGAGGGAACCTTCCAGGAAACCTTACAATTTCAATGATTAACAAAACACCCAAGTCTGTCTTCCTCCTTTTTCCTCTGAAATTTGCTCGGCATGCACCTTGTTGCTGGAGAAGACGCAACGCCTCCCAGCCCAGCATGGCTGGGAGATCAGAAGCCATGCCCGGGCACCCCTGCCGGCGCAGCGGGAAGCGGCGCCTTCCCGTCAGCCAGGGACCCAGGCTTGGGCCTGGACGGGGAGCAACCGAGGTGAACAGCCACGTGGGTGGAAAGAGGCTTCTTCCTCTCTCTGCTTGACTGCTTCCTTCCTTTAAAATAGATTTGTGGTTCCTTGAAAGATGTCAGTGCTGATTCAGATGCAGCCTGGCGACTGCCCGGTGCGTCGGCCCCTCTCCTTCCAAGCCCTCCTGCGCCCCCTCGCCTGCCCACTTTTTCCTGGCCCACCCGAGATGGTTCTTTTTGGACAGGGGTCCCCGGTCTTCCCAACCTTTTCTTCTCGGTATCTTCAGACCTCGTTCTCGGTGCCTGGCGGTCAGTCACCCGGCCCGGTGCTGCCCTGTCTCCGCGCCTGCGCCGGCCGCTGGGACCATCCACTCGGGCCGCCTTCTGGCTGATGGGATGAGAGGACTGTGGGGCTCGGGAGCGGCGCTCCCCCACATACTCTCGAATGGGTGTGCCAGCGTTTGGTGCGGGGCTCTGCTGCTGAGTCTGGCTCGGCCCAGACTCCCCTGCCCGGTCACCTTTAGCCCCGCGGTCTTGTTCGGAGGGTTACATGTCCTTCTATGGCTTCCGGCAGGGGACTCTGGAGAAAAGGAAATGCTAATTACCACGGCACCTGGAAATGGCACGGCACGCCTGGGGCCAGAAAGTGGACAGAGCCGTGCATGTGGGCCAGGGGCCCCGCCTTCCTTGGGGTCAAGGGTGGGGCCCTGGGGTCAACAGGCTCACTCTCTGGTGGCGAATTGAAAACGTAAGTGCAGGGGGTTTAAAGCAAGAGAAGAGAAATGAGCAACCCTAGCGGTCAGCGTGGAAGCCATCCAGCATCCCCGATAGAGGCGCCTGGGGTGGATGGCTCTTCCTCTGGCCGGGCTGAGTTGGGGCCCTTGGGGGGCTTGGTCCTGATGAAACAGCTATTCCGAACTGGCCCATCGTATTTCGGGGACCAGAGGCACAGCCTTACTGCTGCCGGCAGCCGAATTTCGTCTCCAATCCCAGTGCCGAGTGTGTGAGAGGACCCGCCCGAGAGCAGGCCCTGGGCGCACAGCCTTTGGTGACCGTCCCACCCTGCGGAGGGGTATGGATTCTGAGGGGTGGGACCAGCTCTGCTCCCCATCAGCTCTCCACCTGCGCTCCACACGCGGCCAGCTCTCGTGAACGCGGGACGGTGGAAGGCAGGCATCTCTGTGGACTGAGAGAGATGGGGTGTCGTCGGCCGCTCCTGCGGAACAAATCCACCCAAGGTGGTGAGGCTAAGAACCACACAGCCCCCTCAGCTTCCGTGGGCAGCTGGGTCAGCCAAGAGGTCGGGCCATCTGCTAGCGTCCGAAGGCCCCATGACGCCCTCCCTGGGAGCTGGAGGCCGCGCTGTGGTGGCTGCTGTCGCAGGGCCTCCCTCCTGGCTGCGGCCAGGGTAGCTGGGAGCTCCTCACCGGGCAGGCAGGCTCTCAAGCTGAGACACAGCAGAGAGCCCACAGAAGTCAGAGTCCGCACCCATCCTGGAAGGGACGCCCCTCCACTCTGGCTGCCTTCTCTTCATTAGGACAAGTGACACTCGGGCATGAGTGCCGAGATGCCGGCCACTGCGGCCTCCCCAGAGCCAGGCCACCAGCACCGGCGGGCATGTGGACTGGGCTGCAGGCGGCAGGAACCACACTCACCAAGCGCTGTTCCACGCCGGCTCCATGTGTCACATCAACTGCTTCCAACGTCAGGATGTCCATCCTGGGGGTCTCCCCACGTAGCATCTGATGGCACAGACGCCAAGAGAAGGCTGGAGATGACTGGGTCAAAGCCTGGGCTGACCCAGCTCATCTTGGCCACGAGGCTCAACCCCACTGCCGGCCACGCCCTCGGTCCGTCTGCAGGTGCTATGTCCTCCAGCAGGCTTGCAGGGAAGTGGCCCAAATCCGAGGAGGCAGACTGTGGCCTGACGACTTCAGTGAGGGCCGTGCTCCTGGGGGAATATCCGCCAAGTGCTGGGTGCGGCGACGGGGTGTATCCTGGAGTCCTGAGCCAGCCGCCATGCAGACAGCTGCTCCTGCCTGTGGCTGTGCAGTCACTATGCTGTCACCGGGTCAGGGTTTCTGCTGGGCGGCCTGCCCTCGGACTGGGTCGACCTGAGACAGAGCAGCAAACCACACGCGGAGCCACGGGATGACACACTGAAGGTCCCCAGGAGGCGGGACCGCTACGCCACCTCCGCTGGGCTCTGAGCACAGGCAGGACTGTCTGTGAAGACAGGCGATTGCATGAGGCCTCGCAGCACGAGGGCCACGAGGCAGCCGGCCCACACGGGGTTCAGCCACGGGGTTCAGCTCCCTCCCCAGGCCACAGAGGGTCACGTCTAGGAACCGACAATGGCTGTGATGTGGCCCGTCCTGTGTCCGTTCCCAGCAGGCCTGTCTTCCTGATATGAAAGGGTGCGGGCAGGCCCGCCGCACGATGCCCATCCGTGTCTCTGCTTTTCTTGCTCGACAAGAACTAAGGTAGCATCTGTGCTGGAAAGCCGCGGGGCTGGCGTGGCGGGGGCACGGCCCTCGCGCCTCCTCGTGTGCAGCCGGACCGCCAGGCTCGGAGCCGCAGGGCGGAAGAGGCTGCGGGAGGTCCCGGGCGCCCTCAGGCCCAGGACAGCATCCGCTCACGGCCCTGCAGCTCAGACCCCACGCTGAACCAAGGTGGGCAGGGCCGCCCCTCTGCAGGTGCCATGGGGACGCCTCTCCCCTCTCCGAGGTGGCGGCAGCCCTGGCTGTGGCCACACCCTGCGCTCTGTCCCAAGCACGGTCTCCCGCCGTCGGTGTGACACCGGCGATGGCGTCAGGGCCTATCTGTGTGGAGCCTCTTCTGCGGTGAGGACAGTGGTGACGGCGTCAGGCCTTTCACGTAACCTCCTGGGTTCTCACACTCAGCCGCCACCTGAACCAGAGCCGGGAGGACGCCACGCTGGGGCCATGCACGAGGCCATTGGTCGTCCTGTCCCCGCGACTCCACGGTGCCTCTCCCGCGTGCTTCTCCCAGGGGCCCACGGTGGGATCAGCCACTCCTCCCTCCTTCTTGGAGTTGCTCAGCTGATGCTGAGGCCGGGGTCTCCCCAGGCCTCCACAGGGGCAGAACCCCAGGATCCCGCTTCCCTGTCCCGGCTGACCGTGTGGAGTAGACAAGGGGGCAGATGGGCCTCTGACGTCACGCTGGCGCTCGTGTCCACGGACGGCACGGACGCAGGGCCCCGTGTGTGGTTTGGGGGAGGGAGGCTGGGAGGCCCGCCCGGGTGTCCCAGGAGCACCCCCCGCCCCCCGAGTCCTGGGGGCATAGCCGAGTTCGGGCAGCTGCAGCCTCAGAATGCGGACCCCAAATTCCCTGCTAGACCCCTGCATGAGTTTTGGGGGGCTGCTGCGAGAATGCACCCAGTGTGGGGGGCTCAGACCTACAGACGTTTCTGCTCGCCGTCCAGAGGGTGGCGGGTAAGCTCAGCCTGGCAGGGCCATGCCCTCTGGCCCTGCCCACCGTCCGTGTCCCTCCCTGTGTTCCTATCACACTCTTTCCCTGTAAGGACACTTCTTAGAAGGACTGTCCTGATCCTGTGTGACCGCAGCCCTACTTGACGTCTGTGAGACCTTGTTTCCAATCAGGTCAGGTTCATAGGTTCCAGGGAGTAGGGCTTGAGCACATGCTTTTGGGGGGACACAACTGAATCCACCCGCTGGGTGGACCCGAGACGGAACGCCCGTAGCCCTGAGCCAGCGGATGTTTGAAGGGAGCCCAGCGTATGCCTGCCCGTGTGTGGACAGCTTGTCCCGCCGCTGCTTGCTGGAGAGGCCGTGAGCGCCGAGGAGGGGCGTGTGCAGACGCGGGGTCTCACCTGGGAGGCACGCAGGCCCCAGCGGGGAAGCGAGGAAGCCAGGAGAGCTGCTCGGGGCCCCAGTCTGCACTTGGGGTGTCAGTCTTTGGATGGAAAAGTCCAGGCTCACATCTCCAGCTGCTTCCAACAGCACCCCAAGACTCGGAAACGCCCGCCTGAAACCCGGGGCCAGCAGACCTGTTCTGTGGCCGATCTGCGGGGCTGGACAGACGCCCACCACGCCGCCCGAACCCAGGCCCAGACGCCTTCCTCGTCAAGGGCCTGCGTAGGCCACATCAGCAAGGCCGCCTTAACAGCCAAGCCCTGCGCAGAGTCGGCAGGAATGTTGTCAGAAGAAATCTTTTGGCGATTAAGCCTTGATCACCAACAAGGCTTATCTGAAGCAAAGCAGGACACACAGTTATATTAACAGTGTGACCACAACCTGATAAAAAGTACCAGCAAACTCTTCCCCCGCGACCTCACACACACAAGGGGACTTGAAACGTACCCATATGATGTCATCGGTTCTCAGGGAGTGGGAATGGGGGTGATTTCCTCATTTTCTCTTTCAGAGGGATTCTGCCTTGCAGGGTGGCAGGAATTCTGGTTCCACAGCCCTGAGCGAGGCCCATGCCGGTCTCCTGCGCCCCGGACCCCAGGCTATTGGAGGGAGCTTTGTTGGGGTGGCGGTTTTGGTGCCAGTTCACTGGGGGAGGCGAGCAGACAGGCTAACTTTCCCAAGGGCCTACCTTAAAGTTTCCAAGCGACTTGAATCTCAGGGTAAGCAAAAGCTTATCTGGGATTATTTGCCTGGTGATAGAAATGGCTCTTTGAAAAGTCTCTCTCCTGCTGTGTCAACAGTAACTCTTGGCGGGAATGTAAATGATTAACACATTCTTATAGGAAAAGACACAGAAAGCCCATTAGCGTATTACTTTGCAGTTGCCTGACATGCTTACAGAGGTACAAAGGCTCTAACTGTCAAGGGAAGTAATCAAGCAAAGACCCACTGGCTTTGCATCACAGATTAGAAAGTAAATGGAATGGCTCACATTTCAAAGAGTTTTCTTAACACCTATTGTCTCCCGCCTCCTTGCTGGGGAGCCTTGTGGGTTAAGGAAGAAAGGCTCTTTCTGAGAAGTGACAGATCTGGTATGGACGACCCCTTCCCTCAGCCACAGCCACGCTGGAAGTCCCCTTTCTGCCCCTGTGACTGTAGAGAACTCATATTTCTTTAAGGTGGGGCGTTGCTTCCCTGTCCCTGAGCTAATGATCAACCGAGTTAAGTGTCCCTCCTGGAACTCAACAGGTACAGGCATTCCTGGCCTCCTCGGGTTGCTGAGCAACGCCTGCTTCTCTGGAGATGGACAAAACAGGGTGCAGGAGACACAGAAGACCAGCCTGCTCATTCAGGGCCAGCCCCACCGCCCTTGGAAGGGGACAGGACAGAGGAGCCTCTCTGGGGGCCGCCCCCACTGGGCCATCATTGTCCTTTGCTGAGTTCTCGAGTCAATGGAAGCCCTGAGAAGTCCCTGGGTGCGGCCCGTGTGTGTGACCACGTGGGCTCCCCAGAGGCGGCCTGCCTCAGGCCCTGCTCACCTCCCGTCACCTGAGTGCCCAGGCAGGAGGCTTTCGGGGCTGTCTGGGCACCATTCACTGGACACCAACTTCAGAAGCGTCACTCAGCTGCTGGAGACACCGGCAGCCCCAGGGTCTCAGACATCCATGATGGTCCCGGTCAGGCTGGGCTGCTGCAGACCCCACTCGGGAGTTCTCAGAACAGAGGCGGCCAGAGGTGGGAGACGAGGGCTGGTGTGGGTCACTCAGACCTGTGTGCTTGTCGGCCCCTGGTTTCGGCAACTCCCACAGAATCCTGGCTTAGGGATTCTGATGTCCCTGAGCTTTGCAAAATGGGAGTTTTCTAAGTCTCTCTTTCCTTCTCCATTAGTTCATTGAGGGTCTTCTGTCAAGAACTTCCTCCACCTCCTGTTTGGTTACCCTGAAACTGTTTTCAGGCATGTCTGGTGGCTCAGGCGCCACGCCAGCGACTGAGGTGAGGCCCATGCAAACCCAAGGACCCCATTTCATGATCCAGGACTGAGGGGAGCAACCAAAAATAAATAAGCATGTAAATAGAAGTGCTTCTTAAAAGAAAAGAATTGTTTTTAATAGGAAAGGCTAATATATGATGTATTCACATATCACTTTTCAGAATTGCACTTACCAGTTCATCGATTTTCAGAATAATTTTGGGGTCCTCATAACCTCTATAGATTTCCAGCAGCACACCCACATGCCTGTCCAGACACCCCTGCTGTGCTGCCGCGCATGTGTCGTGTGCACGCATTCACGCGTGCACACAGCGCTGGGCATCGGTACGCACGCGGATTTTGATGTTTGGTGCTCCTGCCCACAGTGCGAAGTACTCTTGTGAAGGATGCAATCAGCCCTCCTCCAGCGAGCATGCTGGGAGCCCAGGGTGGCGCCTGGGTCTTTCCACCATCTCTGCTCAGTAGTCTGAAATGGAATCTGCTTTGGAGACGTCTCAGATCCATCTCGTTTTCTGTCCCAGCAACCTCCAGTAAGCGCCAGGCCTTTATCGAGGGGCTGGTACTTAGCAGCCCCAATCTGGGGTCCCGGGGGCTCACTGCTAATGTGTCATCTGTCATGGCTTCCAGACCTTCCGCTGCAGAGGGAAGCCCTTGGGATTAACGTGCAGGAAGGTAATTAGGGGACTCTTTGCAGAGAAGGAAGCGGGGTGGGACTCGGGAAAGGGAGGCTGTGATGCAGCCTCACAGGAGTGGGACCCGCTGCAAGAGGACGTGCGTGGCAGGCTCCTGCATAGCTCCCCGCCTCACCCCACACGCCCCCGAGTGGCGGAGACAGCAGCGTCTCAGCTGCCAGGCTTTCCTCTCTCTGGGCCGCACCTCTTCGTGGGGGCGTTGCATCAGGCACACGGTCTGCTCCACACAGGAGACCCCTAGACGTCAGCACTCTGTCCTGAAAGCCAGGGGGCGGGGGGCACACGGGCAAACCACCATTCTTCGTGGAGCTGCAAGAGCAGCGAGCTCACAGGAAAGCCAAGCTCCCCACCCTGGAGAGAACTGCAGGCAGATACAGGGGGCTGCAGGGGCAGGGCCGATCCCCATGCTGAGCTCTAAACAGAAATCTCCAGAATTTCAAACAACACTAAACAACCCAAACAGAACACCCAGAAGAGCGGCGGACGGCATGAAAGCTGCACCAGACACCTGTTTTCCTGAGCAAAATTAAAGCTCAAAGTACATATGACGTCAGTCTTCCGAGAGGGGCGAGGCGCCAGGAGGCAGCAGGCGCCCCGGGCCAGCCAGGCCTCTGCGCTCAGTGACGCCTGAGACAGCAGGAGCCTCCGCAGCGTCAAACCGGAACTTCCTGTTTGCAGGGCAGCGGCCTCGCAGCCGGGCGTGTTGACGGCAGCGTGCAGCACAGCGCGTCCCTGGATGAGTGTGCGGGGAA